>PVIR01003810.1:0-84777 GCA_004026965.1 Petromus typicus | reverse complement strand
TGGGTGGGTAGACAGGTGGATGAGTGGGTAGATAGGTGCATGGTGGGTAGATAGGTGGGTGGGTAGACAGGTGGATGAGTGGGTAGATAGGTGCATGGGTGGGTGGATGGATAGGTGGTTGGGTAGACAGAAGATAGACAGACGCAATGAGAGCCGAGGCTTTCTGAGCACTCTGTTGTGATGAGCATCTTCAGGCCTGCTCTCGTGCGTGTCCCTCACAAGCCTATCAAGTCAGCGGAGTGACCAGAAGCTCCAGAGAGGGCTCAGTCCTAAGCAGGAAATCCCTATTGGAGTTACTCTTAACAGGTCTATATTTTTACTCACTAAATACGCATGGAATTAAATTGATTATTTTTTCTCACAAAGGCAGATTGTATTCTGGGTGCCTCCTCAGTTCTCCAGGCCTGGCAGAGAGCAGTCCCTATCTCTCTTTACAAAACTGCAGTGATCCTCAGAGCCATTTGCAGGAGTGCAAGCAGGGAGCGCTGCCTCTCCTGTGCCTAAACGTGCGTGTGGTCGTGGGTTTGGACTCTGGCACTGGCCAGTAGGCCACGAAGTCTCATCGGCCCTGTAAAGCAAGGTGTGTTTATGCAGAGGTCTTGCCAGTTGGACTGCATGGTTCCTTCTCCCAGAATGCCTCTGGAAGGCAGTGGGGAGGTAGCTGTGGTGGCTAAGCGCCAGCCTAGAGCTGTGTGTGGCCCCAGAACAGGAGCGGGATGGTCTTTGTTATCGTGCACAGAGCAGCCTGTGGCCCGCATGCCGAGGTCTCCAGGAGTAATCCAGACAGGAGGAAGACAACTGTTTTAACTAACAAGAAATCCCATGCTTTGCAACAGTGGATAAATTAGTTATCATCTATCTAGCCATATCTCCCACTGAGGGAGAAGTAGTTTTGGACTTATGTAGCTGCGTGGGAAACAAGTACTTGTAATAGTTGTGGTTAGTGACCCCAAAAGGCAATATAGGTTAAAAGCACTAGCTGTATGACAGTAATGGGAATAGGTGCTTCAATACTGTAATCAGTTACAGTACCACTGTATATTACATGCACAATATTTGTCATAATTATATGTTAATATTTACACCTTAAATTTTAAATATAATCCATAATTATGGTTGTATTATTGAGTAGAATATAAATATACATAATATTTGTATGTAAATTATATAAATATATAATGTCCATGTGTACATTTATGTAAATGAAATTATATGAACCATTACATCGCTATTTGCCTATGTTTGCATGTCATACGTCAAGAGTTCAAATCTATAAAAATTTATAATATGCCCATAATTAGAATATGTACTTGGGACATGACATCATGTTAGTTTGGAACATTTCAGGACGTGAGTCTTCCTGAGAATTTTGTCATGCTCTTGTCCACCTAAAAATTCCAACCGAAAGAGTTAGTTTACTGCCAACAAGAAATCTAACTGGTGGTCCCACCCTTTGGTGATTTTTTTTTCTCTTAAATATATGAAAATACCATGAGTATCATGCATTCCCTCACTATGGCTCAGACTGGCTCGGTACTTGGCAACCCCCATGGCTGCCTACCTGCCGGGAGAGCCCATGTGGAGAGAAGGACTCAGGAACTTGAAAGAGCTACAGTGAGAACAGGCCCTTCTTTTTGTTTCTACAACTTTTATACAAAAGGTCTTCCTGCTACTGTTCCCCAGGTGCCGAGTCTGCTCCCCCGGAGAAGCACGGAACAGCTCTCAGCAAGCTTTTGTTGACATGAATTCCGGGTTGCCTGGTGCTGTGTTTGCTTCTCACATAGTTCACATTTTTGTAGCTTACATGCATTTTTCGTCCTCCTTCCTAGAGCAGTTCCCTCACTTCCATCTGGGGCTCCCCATCTGGGGTCACGGTCCCCGAGGATGCCAGGGCCGGGGGTGTTGATGGAGCACTCAGCAGGACACAGCTGACTATTAGAATCTAAATTCCTGCGGCACATAGGTTAAAAACGCTCTTGGATCAGAACCCAAACCAAACATGAAAATGCGCAGTAATTCAGGAGTGCTGAGCCCTACGGGCACAAAAGACTCAAACCAGGCCGCCTCTTCTTTTCCAAAGCTTTCGCAGAAACTACTGTGGGACAGAGAGAAATGGAGTGCCTTGTCTGAGTGTCCGGAAGGGGCCAAGGCCGAGGAGGGCAGACAGGAGCCCGGTCCTGGTGCCTCTTGGTGGCCCTGTGGGCATCCGCAAGCTGGTGTCATGTCACGGCTCCTTGAACGTCCTGGAAGTGAGGCCACTTCTGTCTCCAACCCCAGGACATTTGGACAGGGCTTCTGAATATGGCTTTATATTAATTAGCACAAATCCCACAGGGGACAGCGGCTTCGCAGATGTTGAGGAGGGCGGGATGGGAAAGCATGTCAGAGCCTCTGCCCTGACTTCCTGCCTGGTGCAGGACACCGTTCTGCGGAGTCTCCATGGCAGAGACACTTCACTGCCCACAGCATCACCACTTCCTCATTCAGCTCTCCCCTGTCATCTGCTTTCTTCTGCCCTCGCACCAAACTCAAGGCTCCTTGTCTTCCAATGCGAATGAGATTCTGCCTCGAATCACCAGGAACAAACCCCTCTGGAAAACAGCCGCTGGTTGTCGGAAGCTGGGAGGATGGGTTCTGTTCTCTTCTGTGTTCAAATCCCACCTCAGGCAAGTTACTTCCGCCCTCCAGCCCTCAGCTCTCCGGAGCATAAGCGCTGAGGGCCTGGAGCCCATAGTCAGGCTTGTCCCTGACAATGATGGTGGCTGGGGAGCTCTGCGGAGGAAGAGCCTCGGGCCAGTGGCACGTAGGATGCGGGGAGTCGCTGAGTCTCCCTGCAGCCCAGGCCTCTCTCCTAACACCTGCCTAGGAGCCCTGAGGTGCTGCAGAGCCGTTGCTGGTGGGTGGCCTTCACTGCCAGGCGCCTCTGGGCTGACGGCGCGGCCGCAGTGCAGGCTGAGGCACGACTGGGTCTCAGCCAGCGACTGCGGAGGGAACTGTGTGCCTCTGTGAGGAAGGCGAGCTGGGGGCGCCGATGACGGAGTGGCAGCGCGGAGCAGGCAGTCTGAGGAGAGCGCAAAGTGTGTGCAGGCAGGGAAGACTTCTGGGGCCTGGGACAGGATGTGCGCGCTGCTGCTGCGACAGGCCCGTGAGAGTGGCCGTGGTGAGGGAAGCGGAGCCGCGGCCCCACGGAGGGAGCGCGGGCTCGGTGCTGACAACAGCAGAGGCTGCGGGGCGCAGGGATCAGCCACCGGCCTGAAATGCGGAGGTGTCTCAGCTCAGGGGCTGTCAGTGGGCACTCAGCTGCTGCAGGGCTGAGGGAGGTCGGCCAGCCAGGAAATCGCCCAGGGGTAGAATAGGAGTCCTACAGTCAGCTACCTTCACACTTCTTTAATTTTCTAATTTCTTTCTTCTTTCAAGTCCAAGCGTAAGTCTAACCTCTCCAGAAAGAATTCCTTCCACTATAGAGCTCCAAGGGATTCACCCCTGTCTGAAGTTCCTTCAGGAATTTTTGTCTGCATGGATCATCTAGTAATTACAAACATGAAGACATGACTCCAGGACAATTGGTATATTCCTGCCTTAAAATAAGCTGTCTAACATTTTACAGGAAAACTTCGGGATGCTGCCCGCTGCCCCACAGCCTCCCCTACAGCAAGTGTTGGGCATCTGCCTGTTAAGAGCTGCCCTCATCTCCTCTCGCCTCCAGACTCCTGGTGCTGTGGGCAGCTGCACTCTCAGCCTCGCTGGTCTGAAATAAGGGCCAGACCCTGTTTTCTGGCAGCGACTTTGCCTCCTCTCTGCTCCCTCCTCCTTGCCCCTCAGCTCTTCTGCTGTCTGCTCGGAGCTTTCCCCCTGCGCTGCCTCCAGAAAGGGGCTGGGCACCAGCAGGGACACGTCCTGGGAGAGAAGGGAGGTCACGCTGCGCCTTGTCTGGGCCCTGCCATGCTCACGGCCGCAGAGCGGTGCTCAGTCAGCCCCAAGTTTAATCAGTCAGGTCAGCCCTCACGTCAGTCCCTGCACAGTTAATTCACTGTCTAACAAAGAGAAAAAGAATTGCTGGCAGAAATGAGTAGTCCTCAAACTTCCCTCTGGGGTAACAATAGCTTCTGAACGCAGAAGGTGTTCGAAACTACCTACTAAAATTTTAGCAATCCAAGTCAAAAGAAATGAATACTGAATCTTAAAATGAAAACTTAAGTAGAGTACAGCTCAGAAAGAGAACGACTGGTGACGAGAGCACCACCCCCTGGGCCGAGCCACGTCCCCGCAGTGCTGGCCTCATGCACAGGGCAGCCTGCCACTCTCCCGCCTCTGTGGCCCCTTCTGCTGTTGCTCCCACACGCCTCTGCAGCACGCAGCTCAGTCCCCATGAAGAAAGGGTTTCCAGTGCTCTGTGGTGCACAGCAGGCAGGGTAAGGCCAGGCAGCCCCCAGACGGAGCGCCGAAGCCAGGCCCTGGCCCCTGCCTGGGCTGTGCCCGTACTTCCTCAGCAGCACTTCAAAGCAAGCCACCCTGCTAGAAGTCACTGTAGGATCTCAGGGACAAAACCCTGTTATAATCACGCATGGAGATAGGTTACCAACCCCTTCTCAACTGGAGATGGAGAAGAGGAAAAGCAGCCCACAAGAGCAGACTCCTAGCGGAGACGCTGCCTCTCAGAGGCTGCAGTCCGCCCTGCCGTGAGCACAGCCCATTTCCCAGGGCCAACTGTCCCACACTTCAGACTCCAGAAGACACTTCCAGCTGCTCTTTTCTATGCACCTGTGTGCACATACCACAGGGGGACTTCACATGCAGGCGTCAGGGTCCCACCTTGGTCCCCAGTGATGACAGTGCTTCAGCAGACGGCTTTCATACGCCCAGCGCAGGGCTAACCCCGGCTCCCGTGTTACACTCTGCAGGCATTACAGTCATGGCCAGTAAGCGACAGTTCCAGTCCTTATTTTACCAGTGAGGAAACACAGATAGAGAAACTGAGTCACTTACACAGGACACGCAGGTGATAAGAAACAGTTGGATAAAAACCCATCTTCTGTGGAGAGAAGATCAGTGTTCTGGTCTTTCATTACCTCACAGCTGCCTGGAACTGACACAGAATAATACATGTGGGTTAACGAATACTCTGGAACTGTGGGTCCCATGATAGGGAGGCTCTCTCTGTAATACATGTGGTGCATTAATCTATTGTATGTTAAGACTTAGAAGAAGTACAGACATCTGTTGCTTCCATTTCACATTTTGCCAGCTGTTTACATGTGCTGGCAACATTTCTGACACAGCTTTTCATTGACTTTCTGAAGCAACATACTACCTAAGTCCCCAGAGCCTTGCAGCTTCCCAGTCCATGTAAGTACTGCTTTCTTCCCTCTGACTGAAATCTCAGAATAGATTGGAGGCTCTGCTGATGGTAACTCACATGTGCCAAGGACTCGAGGAGGTATGAAATCCCTTTCAAGTCCTGAGTAGCATAAATTTGGAACTTAGTGGAAAAGGAGCCTGTACTTATGACCAACATTCACTGTTTGGAAAAGGCAGAATGCCAGCAAATTTTGACCGAAGATTATGCAGGTGGCGTGTTCAGATCTTTATACTTCAATCAGTATTGACATAACTCTGGGAATAAGTGGCCATTCCCTGGCTCCGTCATCTGGTCTATAATCCAGTGGGTTTTGGATGTGTGCAGTTTGGGCTGAAAAATTTAAAGTGTCCAATGAAAACAAGAGTTTAAAATGGGAGAAATTGACACAAAATAGTGTAAAAGCATGCTCTGTTCCAACACAGACAGCTGAAAGAATTCCCTCTTCCGTAACACTGAGAAAAGCAATGACATGTTTTGGTCTCACGCTGAACCCAGGAAGACAGAGAGTTTTCTGCAGAAGGTGAAGACGTCTTATTCGGTGTCATTTTCCAACAACAAGCACTAGCACTTCACAGCAGGTGAAGAGGGAAATCAGAGAGGGCCGCGGGCACAGGTGGGCGGGCGGGCACAGGCGGGCGGGCACGGGCGGGCAGGCGAGGCAGAGCCTGGCTCCTTCTCAAGGTTCACACCAGGAGTCTCTTCAGACCAGTTTCTCTTCCACGCTCTCTCTGCCTGTTGTAAATTAAGTTTGAAATACCTCCTCCTGACGTGTGGCATTTCACCTTGTGCTCTTTCCCCGTGGAAAAGCTTTGCCCATCTGTTTTGCGGCAGCTTGGCATCAGCGTCTGGTTCCTCTTGGGAGCTTCGGTGCACATTCATCTCGAGGAAGCCGCGCCGGACCCCTCACATGTGAGCATGTCCTCCCGGACAGGTCGTAGTCCCACGTGCGCTCCGCTCCACTGTCCTGAGACCCACCCTCCTGCAGCCCACCGTCCCTTGGCTTGTTTGCATATTTTAGCCTGCTCAGGCTCCCGTTTAACATTTGTTATTTTTGGCATTTCAAAGCATTATTTTCATTTTTATGATACCCTTGACAGACCAAATCCTAGTGCCAGCGAGCCACAGTGAAACAAACACTTACAATTTATAGAAGTTCAGATTATATTTTCCATGGAGCCTGGAGGTTTCGTCACCTGGTAAAATACTGCATGTGGGCAGGCTTCACTGCTCTGATGTGACCTCAGAGCTGCTCTGCTGTCCCTCTCTCTTTCTGCCACACGCACACATGCACACACACACACACACACACACACACACATACCTCTCCCACTTAAGCTGTAGCACAGATGCCTGTGAACTTCCACGTTGCAGCTACAGCTTAGCTGCTGAGCCTTTGAGCATCGAAGTCAACTGCCATCTTTAAACAGTTTCCAGAGCCTGACTTGCTCGCCACGTCTGCCTGGCCGCCCCAGCTCCGTCCTCCCCGCATCCCTGGGCACTCAGGGCTCTCTGAGGGCCACACACACTCTCTCACCGCCTCACCTTATATCTGCCCACTTGCCTCGGGTCTGTGAGCCTGTGGTGGATCCTGGTGCAGCTGCCCAGGGGGTACATCGGGCACTGGTGGGGAAATCACTCCCGTGATGCCCAGCGGACAGGATCCTTGCTCTTGTCATAGTCGTCATAGTTCCTTGCTCTTGTCATAGATCCTTTCCTGTGTGAAGGAAAATCTTCACACGGCCAGAGAAATCAGCACCCATCTGAATCTGCTGATTTTATAATATGAATTGAAATGCTTTTTTCTAAATTTCAGTAATTACTTAAATTTCAATGATACCTAATAAAAACTTGTGGAGGAGAGGCTACCTAGGACACCAGGATGGTGCTCTTTTGTAATCTAGATGAGCATTAGGTGGGTACTTGCTCTCAGATAATCAGTTAAAACACTAATAATGATCTGTTCTGTTCCCAAGTCATCAAAGTCAGCTCACACAGCCCGAGTGCAAGGATGTAACTAACGCTGTGACCGAGCAGGGAGCTGGGGCCGAGCTTGCTCCTTGGGAAGCAAGGAGGGAGCACAAGACCTTCACCCCTCCAAAGGGCGCTGTGTTTCTGCAGTTCACACACAGGGAGCCTCCCTTCTGGGCACAGAGCTGGGATGTGCCCTCCGTGCCCGGGACACTGCACTCAGCTTCTTGACAGTTACCCGTCACACGAGCTTCACTCCACGATCACTGACCCCACACGTCCCACCCTCGGGCGGGCTCGTCCTCTCAGCTATGGAGAGTGGAGTGAGCAAACTGTCCCTGCTTTATGTGGGCCTCATTCATTCAGCGGAGCTGAATAAAAGGAAGAGGGGCCTCCCGCCAGAGGGAGCCTGCTCGGCCTTCCCCATGCCGTCTTCCCTCGGAGGTCCGTGCTCACGCACTGGAGCTGCTCTGCTGCCCTAGCGCCAGCCCTCGGCCGCATGGAAGCCTTTGGATCGTCGCCTTCTTGACCACAGAGCCGGTTCTGAGACAGAGCGCACAAGTGAAATCTCTCAGTTTCTGTGAGTGAGTCCACCTGACCAGCTGGGTCCTGGGTTTCTGGCGCTCTTCTGAGGCTGCAGTGAGCCGCCAGCTTGGGAGGTGGAGGTGCCAGGTCGAGCTCCCCAGGTACTGCTAGGACTCAGATGCTTCTGCACCACACCAGGGAGGGACTCCGTTGATCCTGACCATCAGCTGGAGGGTGCGCTCTGCTCCCAGCTGCAGTGTCCGCTCCACAGGGCAGGTCATAGCACGCAGGGGGCTGTGCCGGGGCAATGCAGGCATGAGGAGGAGCTACAGGAGGGAATCAGTATTCCATGGCCCCATCCTGGGCATGACAGCCCATGACTTGCAGTGTGAGAAACATTCTTGGCGGAGCAGCACCTTAAAGACGTTAACGACAAGAGCTGAGGACCACAGGCGCCATGGCAGAAGCTGCGCACCCACCCTCCAGCCTAAGTCCCTATTTTCTCACTTGCACACAGTTCAGCTTCGAGATCTTGCAGGTTCTCACTAACACAACTGTCCTTGTGTGGGCAGAGGCCCCACCTCAGCACTGTTCTTTATTTCTGCTTCTTGAAAATCCACTTCACAACAGTGGATGAGTCTTTCAAAAGATGCCAGTTATCTCACAACTACATTAGGGCCCTATACACGTACATGTGTGTGTGTCCAGAGTCGTGATGCTTAACTTCAGGGGAGGTGTAAGGTCAGCTAAACAAGCCATCACCGAGGCCTCCGCTAACCTTATTTATTAGAGCATTGCCCTCAGGAGTGGGACTGGTGCTTGGGAGGCGTGCAGGTCTTGCAGGCCATGGGGAAGGCACAGTGGCTCCTATGACATGCCCACTCCGAAGGCCTCACTGCAGAACAACTCAAATTTGATTTGGAGGGAAACATTTTGAGTTATGGAGAGAACAACTGGTGTGAGCTTCTGGGTCTCACTTCGGAGAGGCTTTTCTTTCCTTCCTTCCACCTTCCTTCTCCCTATTCCCCGGAGGTCAGGTCCAGTTCAAAGAAGACAGTACTTAATGTTGATTTTCTGTCCTGCACGGACATGCTGCCTCATCACAAAGCTGTTTGTTCTGATTAAAGTTAGAAGTGAAACCCAACAGAATTTAACAATCCAAATTAAAACACAGATGTATCTGACTATCACAACCCACAGGATTTTCTCAGTCCTGAAGAGACTGAGAATGGCAGACCAGCTGCTTTCCAATATTCCCAGCTATAAGCTTTTAGTCTTCCATAGTTCAAGAAAAAAGCAATTTAGTCCGATACAGCTAAGGTTGTTTTACTTGCTGCACCTTCCTGCCTGTTGTTTTCTCAGGTTTGTCCCTGCTTTGTTACTTCATTTTGCCAGATGTCGAATAGCACGGGCCTTGAGAAGACATTCAAGCGAAAGAAAGAGGGCTGCACTGGGCACGTGCACACACACACACGCACACACGTGCACTCGTGCACAGAAAGGTGCCAGGAAGGGCTTGGTGACACTAGCATTAGGAAAGCTGCTGGGGATTCTCTGGCTACATCAAGGTTTGAGATTGATTGTTGGCAAGGACTATGTCTTTGAGGATGCTAAGAAAACAGTAAAAGACTCCAAAAAGAATTAACTCTCCCATTGCTTTGAGAACTTTCCCCAGGGGCAGACTGTCAAGAACAACAGAGTGCTGGAATAAAGGGCAAATACAGAGGTCAGAAGAGCCTTGTCATGAGTCATTGTGGGGAAAGGCCTGTGCCAAAGAGCCAGCATCAATGTGGTCTCATGATGACCCATGCAACAGGACATTCGGTGGTTGTCTGCATGCCCCCCTCCCTTTACTGTAGAATTCCTCCCTGCTGGCATTAAGAAGCCAATTTGATCATGAGAGCAGTGGGAAAAACCTTGGTGACACTGTATGAAATGAATAGACTTGCTGGAAACTCATGTCTAAATTTTAAAGCCTTCTCAGTTTTAGTATCATTAAAATCTTTGTAACTCTAGTGTACCAAGAGGTAGCTTTGAATACACTCTTCTTTTAGAAATAACTGCTGAAACTGTTCAAATAAATTAAAAATTAGAAAACTAGTTGACTATATGGCTGCAGAAACAACTGGTATTGGGAGTAAGTGAAACCAGATTTCCTACCTCCATCTCTTGAGTGTGGCTCCCCGCAAACAAGTTCATTACAATATGTTGTTTTATTCCTTTGTCTTTCCATTCTCAGAAAATTATAAAGATAAAGTCAGTACGCTACAGGGGACAGATGGGACAGAAGTTGCAAGTGGTTCCTTATATGTGAGTTGTTGGGATAGTGGTCACAAGAGCTGGACACAAAAGAAGGATTAGCACAATGACTCTTGAAAAAGTTCTCAGGGTTCCTGGCAGCCTTAGAAAACTATTTATTTTAGTCTGAAACATCCATGCTAAGTGTGTGCCATCCACAGAGCCAAGATGCAGTGGGAAAGGATGAATTTTATTTAGATACCTTTGAGAATGCATCCAATTATAGCCATGTCTGCATTTTCATAAATGGCAGCTATAATTTTATGTTCCTATGCTTTTTCTAATACAATCCAATCACAATTAAAACAAAAGTAGATCTGTGGTATATTTTTCTATCCAGTGTTAAAGAGACTGGTACAAAAAACACAAGGCCAGGGCTGGGGATATAGCTCAGTGGTTCCAGCGCCTGTCTTGCAAGCACAAGGACCCGGGTTTGATCCCTGGTAACCACATAACAATACTGTGTGTGGAGACTCACCCCAGCAGCATACCACAGGGCCGGGCGTGGTGGCTCACGCCTGTAATCCCAGCACTCAGGAGGCAGAGGCAGGAAGATTGCTGTGATGTGAGTTTGAGGCTGAGCTCAGGGCCAGCCTGAACCACAAAGCAAGACCCTCTCTCAAAAAAAAAAAAAATGCAAGGCCATGGTGGGTGATGTGTGCCTATCATCGCGGAGTGCTGAGGGATCATGAGTTTGAATCCAGCCTGTGTAAGTTAAAGAATTAATGAGACTCTGGTTCAAGTAAATAAATAATAGGGCCAACACACCAGTCAGTTGTCTTACAGGGAGTGTCTCATATCAGCCTGGCTTATAGTGTCAAGCAATTTACAATTATTTAATACCTACAAAATGAAAAAAGTGTTGCTTACACTCTTACAGATGATAAAACTCAAGTCCGGCCAAGTAAATGGTATAGTAAAGAGTGAGTTCATGAGCTGAAGAGGGCCGGGTTGGTGCTGGTTTAAGGTACAACCCGGCCCAAGCCCACGTATCAGCTGTGCAAGGAGGAGCAGACTCATCCTGCCTGTGATCTGGGAGAATCATCGCATCTCTGAGACACTGACAAGTTAAATGTGGGCCCAGAGGGGGGAAATCTTTAGGATACTGTTACGCTGTGGTGAGGCAGATCTCCGACGCAGACTAGCGCTCAGGGCCACAGAGCCGCTCGGAAGCCGCCTTCCTACTGACCAGAAGCAGAAAAGCTCTTCCTGGCAATTAGCACCTTTCAACCCCAGAACACGGAGCAGCACCACAGAGATGACGCTTCCATCAATCCAGAGAGATGTGAGAAAGACAAAAATGAGGCCAGGGAGTTAGCTCAAGTGGTACCGCACCCACCTTGGAAGCACAAGGGTCGAGTTCAATTCCTGCTACCACACACACACAAAAAAGATAAACTGAGTGTATAAAATGTCAGTACCAGAATGCCACTCCTTTAGTCTATTTATCTTCTCCCTGTATTTTCTAATTTGAGCCATCTTTTATAATATATGTAAAATAATCTTACTAATTAAAAATTGTTGATATTTGAATATTTATATATACCTCCCTTTTTAGAAAATAAATCTAGAAATCTTGAATTCATGAATTCAGAAGTTTTTACCAATGCTGATTCCGTAAATGCAGTGTTGTCACTTGGAAGAGGCGTCACTGTGGTAGATCTAACACGGCTCACACTCCCTTTGTCTCCGCCTCTCTTCGCTGGTGTCATGACTCCGCTGCTTCTCCCTGCACTGGCGGGAGTCCCCCCTTCCCCACGGAGCGCTGGAGGCCTTGGAAAGAGTGGTGTCCCAGTTCTGCCTCTGAAACTCATGACCGCCATGTGAGCAAACCTAGCCTACTCTGTCAGAAAGATGATGCCCCTGCCCGCTGCCCATTACCCCCACTGACCACCAGAAACAGAATCCCGGCACAGCACGTGGGCACGCCTGATCCAAGTCACCAGCACACAGAACCATAACCTGCGTGGTTGCTGCTTTCAGCTTCCAAGTTTGGGGGTTACATCCATAGACACCGGGGAAACTGGAGCATATATTACAAGACTTTGTCGCCTATGCTAGCATCACCAATCTCAGAATAATTCCTTGTCATTTTGTCTAAAATGATCACATGTGAAAACTGACGTCATTTAGGTGCCAAGCTTCCCCCCATGGCCAAGGGAACAGCGCATCCCAGTGACCCACCCAGAGTTGCCTCTGTCCAGACGTGCTCTTCACAGCCCTCTGCCCCTCACAGACCACGGTGCCCAGGCTTTACCCTAGAAATAAAGTGCTTTTAACCTGCGGGAGCAGAGAGGAGTTGGAAGACCTCAGCTCAGGGATCCAGCAAGCCCAGCCGTGCTAAGCTGGAGGTGGCGGTTTCCCTTCCCACCCTCGTGCTCAGACTCCTGTCTGTGAAGTGATGGGGCTGAACCCAGGGAGCCTCGGGGTCCTCACCATTCCAATGGCATCGTGAGACCTTAGTCTGGAGATTCTGAATATTTAGAACAGGGATCAAAAGACAAATGTTAAACCCCCCAGAGACTCAAGGCCTGGTATCCACTCAGCAGTCAAGCCCAATGCTTCTCCAAAAGTCAAATGTGAGAAAAGCTGGTTTGCAGGTGTAATTGTTATGGGTTGGGGAGGTCACTCTTCCAGAAAGGAAGAGTGAGCCCCCTCTTCCTGAGGGTGCTTTTGTGCACGTTGACACCCTGCCTTTCCATGGTCATGAAGTATGTTCTATGATTTGAGGTAAAGCACCTTCAAGAGGACCCACAACACGCGGCCCTGGGCCCGCCACTGTGCTGTTCATCACCACCAAGCTCTCAGGCCTGCAGCGCGAGCACCTGGGCGCCTCCGCCTGATGGCGCCCTTCCCCCTCACTCACCAGCTACTTCTCATTGCAAACAGCTGCTTGAAAACAAAAAACATCTTCCAGGGGACACTGTTGTCTTTCCAAGTACTTTGCTCATTTTAGTTAACGAACGTTTAAGTTCAATCAAATGTCTAATTCCAAAAATGAGCCAACCTGGCACTTCAGATCACTACTTCAGGAGACTGGCGTATCCAAGAATGTGAGGGGGACCAAAGGAAGGGCACGGGCGAGGCGAGGGGCGTGGCTCCCGGGGCGCGCGTCCTTCCCGGGGCTTTGGGCCACTGGCTTCTGCCTCAGGACACCACTGGCCGCGCCTAACAAAGGTGTCTGTGAGCTGTGAGATAAAGTTTATTCCAAACAACCCAGGAAACTGCATTAGCACCAAAGCAAAAGAGGAGAGCAAACATCATATAGACTTTATTAGAGCCCTTTATTACAAAATAAACTAGGCTTATACTTCTTTTGGAGGGAAAAGGACGAACTCAGAAAACATACCGTATTTTTACTCACTAACATGCACTTGTAAAGTGCATGGCGTGCTGTTTTACAGGCAGTAGCATATAAAATACTTTTTCCAGATGTGGATTCATAATTCTCCAAAGACTATAATACTTATCATAAGATTTATGAAGGATAATTTATTAATCACATTTTTTCTTTTAGAGATCTGTTTAGTAAGATGAAAGAGAACTCTGAAATGTGATTTTAACCAAATGTAGATGGCAGAGTATCGAGTTACTCCTTTTGTTCAAATTATTTTTAATGACTTTATTTGTTTTATTGCCTACACAAGTCAGGACCAACTTGGTGGTAATGATCTCAGGAAATCTCTTAACGTTTTAAAAGTAAAATAGCGTGGAGCTATTTTAAAACCAAATGAACTAGAGTGTGTGAGTTAATTGATGTTCACTTACATGAGCTACTGAAGCTTATTTTTAATAAGGTTAGACAAGAAATGCCTTGTGCAAACTGTTGCTCACTGAACACTCAGGCAGCTTCCTCAGTAGAGACTTAGAGGCCCGCTTGCATCGGAGGTGATATAAGTGACACGTTGTTAAATAAAGAACACACTTCAAACATGGACCTTTTAATCTGGCTGAGATTATTAAAAAGCACAGCTGTGTTAAATCTATATGAAGTTCTGGTGTCACGTGATAAGTGAAACAGTCCAAAGGCCCCTCCTTTGTCATCACTCTGCTTGAAGTTCTGCCTGCAGCTTAGCTCCGGTGAAGTAAGCAGGAAAAGACGATATTACACTTCGGGGAGACTCTCTGGTCCTAAATGACTTAAACTCCGGCCCCGAAATGCCCCATCCTCTCACACACCTGGCCCTCCTCTGCAGTCCCCCCGCTCCTTGGAGAAAGAATCCGAGTGTGAGTCTCAGTAACTTTTGAATGAGCAGTCAGTAGAGAGATCTACCTTCCTTTTTCCATTCATAGTTTTTCAACAGTCAGTTTTCTCATCTCTAATACCAGGATAATCATATCTACTTTGCATAGTTGTTGCAAGAATTAAAATGAAACAGTACTTGCAAGACACTGAGAGCCCCGCTCACCACTGGCATTCAGCTGACGTCCACAGGGTTTGCAGTGGTGACTGCACTTCCTCAGTCACTATGCCCGTGTCAACTGTGCCGTAAGCCAAAGGCAACGGAGACCACAGTGCTAGAGACAAGCCTGGGCATTGACGGCTACTTCACAGGCCGGCTCTAGGAAGCACAAGCCTCACGACTAGGTGACTAGGTGACTAGGACACCAGAAAAGGCTGAGAATGGAGAAGTGGACTAGGATGACTCCAGGCTATGGGTATAACAAAGTTGGGAAGTCTAGGAAAAAACTCAGGAGACTTTAATATTTGTTTTTATTAGCAGATATTAATTGAGCATATTTATGGGGTCAAGTGGGATATCAAACATTTATGCACTGTTTGAAAAATCAACTGAAGATACTTAGCTTATCTTTCACCTTGAACATTTTTCATTTCTTTTCTAGCTATTTTGGATTTTGTGATACAATATTATTAACAATACGTGTACATAGCAGGAGACCCTCTCTCATCCTCCTCAGTGGCAGTGACCCTGTATCTGTGAAGCAGCCTCTCGTCACCACTTCCTTCTTTCCTCCCCCCGCCATCTTTTGGCGGCCACTACTCGGGTCACAAGTTCTCCCAGGTTTCACGTATGAGCGAATCATGTGGTATTTAACTTTCTGAGCCCTGCTGATTTTGCTTCACATGTGACTTCCAGTTCCATCCATATCGTAACAAGGGACAAGATTGTGTCCTTGTATGGCTAAACAGTACCCTGTAATACGCACATACTATATATTCCTTACTCACCTATCTTGGCTACTGTCAATTTTGAGTATTTAGTGCTGCAATATGTAGGATATACCTTTGTGATATACTAACTTCATTTCCTTCGGGTTGATACCTACGATGAGCAGCTTAGTTGTGATTCCCTGAGGGACCTCCATGCTGCCTCCACGATGCCCATACTGCCTTACATTTGCCCCAGTGGTGTCTGAGGTTCCCCTTGGAGGAACGGACTTTATCACAGCCTTTCTAACTTCCTCAAGGAAGACTCTGACTTACCGAAGAATAGAACTAAGAAATTAACAACCAAGCCCAGTTTTCATGTACACACAGGACCTTCCTGAAACTCTTTGGAAGTCTGAGGGAAGGCTGTGACTGACATCATCTCAAAAGGAGATTTTCCTGGCTCTAATAAAGGCCCTCACAGCACAATGAAACATGGCGCTGACTCTGGCTGCTTTCCATTAGCAGGGAAACCAGCCTCACACCTCACACATTCCCCACAGCAACAGACTGCAACCCTACAAATTCTTGAGATAGCCCTCCCTCCATGAGATTCTCAATCCCTCAAGGACAGTTCTTACTTCTTGCAGAGGTGAGCAAAGTCAGTACTCAGGTCGCACCTGTTGAGTAGTTCCCTCTTGATCCAGGGACTGGAGTTGTAAATGTACATGCTGCTTCTCCTCACGACCTGCTCTTGCCGGCTCCTTCCTCTGACTGTGAAGAAACTGCCACATGGCAAGAGCATAAAACAAGGGAGGAAAGGAAATCTCCAAGTCCACTTGGGACCCTGAAGTGAAGCATTCTCCCAGGGTTCCTTGTTTAACCCAATGGCACAACCTAGAAATGCATTTTTAGGAAGACACTTGAACCAGCAATGGACAGGGCATGAGGAGCTCTCCGCATCAAACCAGACTCCTTTGTGGTCCTTTCCCAGTTAAAAGGAGGTGGAGCAGACCTGTGCTAGGGGAAAGTTGCCTAAGCCTGCCACCCGTGAGGCTTGGGCTTCCAGCCTCCACCATCCAGCCCGCAAAGCAGGGAATCCAGCAGCGACCTGGACCTCAGGCAACGTGTCTCCTACTGGTGGCCGGAACCAGTTTAGAAAACAAGCATGTCCCCTGCGTGCAGGAGATGGTGACCATCCTCACTGGTGGAGGGAGGGTCTCCCTGGTTGCTCTGCTCTTCAGAGGCACTGCCCCAGGTCTGGGGCGATGCCAGGAAATAAGCTGGCATCTCCTCCACATCATGGCTTCTCACAGGTAAGATGTGAACACAAATGTGTAGCAGGCACCATGCTGGCTTTCCTCTGGGAAGTAGAAGGGGCCCCATGGATGAGCTGAAGTTCACACCTGATTGGCTCCCCAGACGGAGCTCCATGGCCCAGACGTGTGCATTACAGAAGTTCACGGATGATGGAGGATCAGAGGCTGGCTGGGTCCTGGGTAGAGCCGACCTGCCAGCCTTGTCCAGCATGGAGCTGTGGCAGAAGAGGAACCTGTGGTGAAGGGCCTCAAATAGTTGCCGCTGAGACCTACCACGCACAGATGCACCAGCTTTCTAGCGCTGTGTGTGTGTGTGTGTGTGTGTGTGTGTGTGTGTGTGCATGTGTGCGTGCACGTGCGCATGTGTCTGCATGGGAAACGGCAGCTCACACATAGCACTTAATTCCGGCAGGTTTCCTAGTGCTTGGCACACAACTCCCCACCCCTGCCTCCCACCTTGACTCAGGTACCATCAGCATCCTGCTTTCTGTCCCACTGACAGTCCTGCTTTCGGGGGTGGCCGTGGAGTGAATGGAGAGCTACCGGATGGAGAACGCTCTGTCTTCAAATAGGCAGATGTTTCTAGGCCCAGGACCCATAAAGGATGCTGGGTTTCAGCTCATCTCTGTTGAAATCCAGAGTCACTAACTTAGGAGACAGTAAATGGCGTTTAAGTCATTAGTCTGCAAATAACACCGCTGCATAGTCTCCTCTTAGCTTAAAGTCCAAAAGTCAGGGCAGAAGTGGGCCGAGGGCATACACTCTCCGTCTGCGATGAAACGTGATCAGACCCGAGCAGCTCCACTTTGAAGTCTTCCTGGATCTGCTGGGTGGCAGGTCTGAACACATCACCACCTTCAGCAGGTGGCTTTGTTTTTCAATTCGAAGGGGAGTGGGAAGGAGAGGGGAGCAGGGAACATGTGCTGGGGAGCATGGGAGGCGGCCGCACAGCTCACAGGGCACTTGGTTTAGGTTCCAGGCTTGGAGGAGCAGAAGCAGCAGGACTCTGGGCCCTGGGACATCATCCTGCCCAGCCGCAGCACCAGACACTGCCTGGCCCCAGCTGGGCCCCACTTCCCCTGTCCTGAGCTGGTCATGGATGGTCCTGCAGGCCACCAGGCCTGAAGAGATGCGGGCAGAGGAGCAGCACTTCAGAGCATAACAGCGTTTCTGAGCACTGAAGCCAGGTGTCTTCTGAAGTCTCGAGCCCATAGGCCGTGGTCTCCACCAAAGCCTGGCTGCTGTTCGTGTGACCTCCGTGGGGTCAGCCTACTCTCCGGGCCTGCCGTACAAGTTCCCCTTTACTCTTCAGCAGAGCAGAGCAGAACCGAGGCTGTGTCTGAGAAAGCTCAGGAAGCTCAGGCATGCCAGTGCCAGCCTGGGCCCACGGTCCTCAGCGAGACCACAGTGTGGACACTGACCACACCCACAGTGCAAGCCGCCCAGCCCACGGACACAAAAGTCCCCCTTCCACAGGAGAAAGCATGTTCACCGGCGATGCAAGCCTTGGCAGGAGGTACAATCGGGCCCTTGCCCTTGCCTAGGACAGAAGTCAGCTGGCTCCTGGCTGGTGGCCCTCGGATATCCTGGCAGCTCAGTAGCTCGCTGGGGTGACAAGAGTCCTTGGGAGAGGGCGTAGGGAGTGAGGCTCTGAGGCACTGGGCTCACAGCACCCAGCACAAAGCAGCCACATCCTGAGTCAGGCACCAGCAGCACAGGGCTTGGCTTTATCTTAAGTGGATGGCATCTTTGTGTCTTGCTTCAGCCACGAACATGGAGCACTCTAGTCATGGAAGGGTGAGAGGAAATGCAGAGGACCACCAGGAAAACTCTGGTTACCTGCAGTCCTGCCACGCAGAGCCACACTGTGTTTGCCTACATCTTGCACTGTGAATCTACTTATCAAAAATAAAACTCCTTCTCTGTAGTCTTTTCTCTTATCAATATTGTAAGAAACCTTTCCTCTGTCAGCAGATGTGTCATCCAGGATCCCAGCTCAGTTGCTGGCAGATATACCCTTGTAGTGTGTGTTACTGTGTGTGTGAGAGAGAGAGAGACAGAGAGACAGAGAGAGAGACAGAGAGTGCACATTTGTTTACACTTCTTATAGGACGGTAGTTTCACTTCACCGTTTTCTACATTACAAACGCTGAAACAAACATCTCTGCACACAACTTCGTGCACATTTCCCATTATATCTTTAGTTTAAATATTGCTAAATATGACTAGAGAGAAGAAAAGGCTTGCTTAGCCAAGGCTTTCATGACTAGTCTAGCTCTGAAGTGAGGGCTCTGCTGGCGCCATCAGCTGCGAGAACATGGCGCCGTCAGCAGCGTGGACATGGCGCCCGGCTCTGTTGCTGGGGTTCTCCACCCCAGGTACTGTCTGACCCACAGCAGGGCCGTCGCCCAGGCTGTCTGTCACAGGCCTCCTCTTCACGACCGCTCATCTCTGCTCCGTGACACAGAGCCCAGGGCGCTGGCCTGGGTGGGCCCGACTGTGGCATCTGCTCCTGTGGCTGCCCCGTGGCCCTGGGCAGCTCACCTGACCTCTCTCAGTTTGTAGTCTCTGCCCAACATGACCACCCAGCTCCTCCGTGGTGCTCTTTGGAATAAATAATGAGTTGCCAATTTAAAATGATATTTAAGGTAAATATTGACATCATTGAACTAATATGATTCTATTACTGTAGTTTCTGTTTTTAAGGGAAGGGTTTCCATCTTTAGTGCCAGGAACTAATAATGTAGTATTAATTCTGGGAGAAACTTAAGATAGGAGGAGTATTTAACATAAATTTTCCCTGAAAATCAAACCCATGGGGAAAAACTCATGTTATTCAGCTTTGTGTCCCTGTGATAAAATATCTGACATTAATAATTTCAAGGAAGAAAGGTTAATTTTGGCTCATGGTGTCAAAGGTTGAGTTCGTGGTCACTGGGCCCTGTGGCTTGTGCCGGGGCCCAGTCACCGTGGTGGGGAGGATGCAATGGGGGCAAGGAGTCTGCTTACCTCTCAGCTGTCAGGACAGAAGGGACGAGAGGGATAGGGAGAGGAAAGGCCTGTCTAACCCCTGGTGTCACCGTTCCCTGGCATGGTCGGAAGTTCAGCTAGGGGCTCCCCTCAACCCACCAACTTTCGGCCATGATGAGGTTTAGCTGCAGCTCCCCAGAAGCACCTCCCTGCACCCTGCCGCAGGCGCTGATGTGCTCCGGAAGCCTCCACAGCCCTGTCACCTCCCCCAGAGTCATGTTCATAGGCCCTTGCTTCCTGCTTGGCAACCTCAGCCTCAAACTATGGCAAGGTCACTTCCTGCTCCTTCGGCGCTATCGGGAAGTCAGTCCTGTTGATTGAATGAGTCACCTTTGTCCACACTGCTTTACCCCTCCAAGCAGACCTCAGCCTCCTCCTTCCTTCTGACCGACACTCTGCGCCACTCTTGGTTTCTCCTGCCTGCCCTCCCCACGCTCTGCTCACCTCCGCTCTGTGTTTGTGAACTGCAAGTTACCCCTCCGGGATTTAGACTAAGCAGTACCAGTTCTTTGGCCTTTCTCCACAAAACTGTCCTTAACACAACTATCATGGTTCTCCTTGGACGCTCTCCAAGGGGTCCACTTCTCTTCTGAGTCGTAAAGCTGAGAAAGAGGCTCACTGCATTGAAACAAACCATTACATTTTGTCTACGCAGATGGGAGCTGTGGAGTTGGCTTCGTGCTCTCAGAGCACGGCATAAGTTTTAGCCAGAATAAAAAAAAACAAGAGAGCACCCGCCTCTGAGCAGTGGTCACAGCTCTGTGGGCAAGAGCCCTGCTGGACACTGTGTCACACACACCTTCTGAGATCTGGCACAAGGCGTTGTCTGCAGCCTGCAGTCGAGGTGGGAATTAGTCGGCAAGACCGTGATGATCCAGGATACTGGTGCGGTCGCCGCATACCCAGTGGGAGGCTTAGCATCCTCTTCTGTTTAGGGAAGGCCTTTTAGAAATTACTATTATTATTCTGCACCTAGGATTGTGGGGTTCATGAGCTGCATGATAGAAAGGCTTAGGCTCAAGTTGTCTGAATCGCTTTTGGAAGAGGATCAAAACCCTCACTGGAGCTCCTTCCCGCCTGACTCTCCAGGTATTGTTATGTGTTGAGCTTCGGATAAACTTTCCTGTGGAAGGTGACTGCTCGCGGCAGTTCACTTGAACGTCAGGCTTAGATCTAGCTTCGTGTGCAAGGCAGGCTGTCATCATGCATTCCAGGTCACCCTCTGAAATGGATCTGTCTGTCCTCCATGCTTCTCCGCGCTGGGGAGCAGACATTCCTTTGGCTCTGCATTAATCCAATTATGAAACACCTGCAGACATGCAATAACAGTTTGGGTGCCAAGAGCTTGGAAATGGTTTTACATCCAAATGTAATCTGCTGTCCTGCTATCAGGAGTCACATTACACACCTGCCAAGACCCAAGCCAAAGAACACTTACGGTTCACACTGCAGGCGGGAATGCTCAGTGCACATTCGAGCCGCCCCGTGACAGGAGTTTTGCTGACAGCCACAGGCCCTGTATGTCACACCAAGCCTCTTAGTAATTGTGTTCAGTTACTGTAATGCTAAATGTTTTCAGGAGAATGACAAACGGGACATTCCGCCTAGGGCCAGGCTGGCCACATCCCAGCCATGTCACTCCTGAGCATGAATCTGGCTGGGCCCATTTGCTGGGGAATATACTGCAGGTGGCTCCGTGCTGGGCAGTGGCCGCACCTGGCCCTGGCCACACTGCAGTCTGGGCCCACCTCTACTCACTCCCCTCACCGTCAGCAGCTGAGCAGTGCAGACACTCACAGAACAAAGGCACTCGGTCTTTCTGTCCTGAAGCCAGGGCAGTTTGTTCTTCTCCACACAGAGCCACCTCCATGGCAGGGAGGGTCCCCCAGGGCAGCCCCAGACACACTGAAGTCCTGAAGCCCACTGCCACTCCCAGTTTGTATTCGAGGGCCTGCTGTTGCTGCCTGCAGGGAGAAATCCCTAAATTCCACGCTTTCAAAAGACGTAGATTTCTCGGTAACCAGAAGTTGCTTTGTTGTTTAATGTTCACCAACCTGACTGTGTAGTGGGGACAGTGCCTCTCGGTGCTCGGTAGCCAGTGTAGGAAGAATGCCTGGCCCAAGGAGGTGAGCCCAGCCAGGGTCCTGGACAGAAGGCCATTGCCACCATGGCCGCTCCCCGGAGAGCCCAGCACGCAGCCAGGTGACCATGAGGACCTCCCTACCCTCTCCTGGCTGCTTGAAACTGGAAAGATGGTGAGAGTCTGGGAAGCAGGAATAGAGGCCCCTGGGGACAAACCACACTTTACACCAAGAGCCCTGCCCCCAGACTGAGCACCATTTCCCACCCGAGCCCTCGGCCTGATAGCCCTGCGCTTCTGCTCGGCCCCAGGGCCGCTGCTCTGGGGCCACATCCCTGGGCAGGTCTTTCCCTCACTCCTGGGCTGAAGATCAGACTGTGTGCTCTCCTCTGTCCTGGCCACACACCGGGCATCCAGCACCCAGTAGGTACACAGTGCCTCTTTGCAATTTTCCCCATGGATTTTCTTCCTGAAGTAACTCAAGACTCGGAGACTGTCTTGCCAGCCAGGGCAATGACCTGGGGTCTGCCTCATCACTTCTGTGCCCACATTGCAGGTGCTGTCCTCCTCCTCCACCGAGAGACTATACAGGTGCTCGCCAGGTCCCCGAAGACGACTGCTGTACTGAGTGTGCTGCGGTGCCCTCAGCACTGGCATCTTACCAGAAGAGGACCAGGGGAGGGACGCCCAGCCTAAATGCTCAAGCCCTGTTGGAGGAAAAGGAAGCAACAAGTGACGGTTACGGAGGTAACTGAGAGGGCTCTGAGCTCTAATAACCATGAGGATTGGATTTCATAAATCCTCAGTTCTGAAGTTCACGGCTATGGACAAAGTCACCTCTGCAGCAGTGAGCTCAGCAGGCCTTGAAAAGCAAGTACAACTTTGACATCTCTGCTGCCTCGGGTGCAGCCAGATAACAACTGAGAAAACATGACGCCTGGGGAAGGGGGGAAGCAGCTCCCACCTGTGAGACACAGACACAGAGACCTCCTCGAACCAGGAGAGTGGCCTTGAGAGAAAAGAGCCCGGGGGAACCAAAATGAGCTTCACAAAGAGGTCACCAGCGTGTGCCCCCAAACCCCCACACAAGTTCACAGTCCAGAGATTTGCAGTTTAATGATGGCAGAAGTTACCAGCCCCAGAGACTTGGTCCCAGTACTGATTTTGCTGTCTATAAAATCAAGGATCAATTCAGTCTTTTAGGATTTTGTTGTATTTGTTCTGTCCTTGTTGTTTTGTATTTTCCTTGATATTTGCCCAAACTAAAACCAGAACCAAATATCCCTCCTGAACCACTAATTGCTGCACATGCGAACCTCGCTGCTCCTCCCTGGTCTCCCTCGGCTGGCCACTGGATGAGGCAGTGAGCTGCATCCTGCTTCTCAGCCCTCCTGCCACACACGTTCCCTCCTCATTCCCAAATGGCCACAGATTTTCAGAGTGACCCAGCTGGTACCTCCAACACAGTCTGACTTACATTTTAAATATAATATCTTTCCCTGGAGCAGTTATTTTTCTTTCTTTCTTTCTTTTTTTTTTTTTTTTATCCTCCTATCTCTTTCTCTGGTAAATGAAATCTCCAGATTTTTTTCTCAAAAAGACACCTTCATCACGAACAGGCTTTTTTGCGCTCACCACACTGAAGATTTTAAAATCAGTCAGTCTTAAAAATAACAGGAAATATTCTTCTTCAGCTAAGTGCTGTGTAGTTTGCAGGTTATTTCAGGCATAGGTGGAATCTCTGTTAAAAATAAATAAATAAAGGATCACAGCCACACTGGGTTTGGGGCCTGCCGGCCTCCAGGCCTACCCCGGAAACATGCCCAGGGACTCAGTAAAACAATGGGCAGAGCTGGGAAAGTTGCAGCCAGCACCATTTTAGCCACGGGCATTTTTGTGGAAACCTCAGCCAGCAGCATTGCAGCCAAGCAGGGGCTGGAGCCTGCCTTTCTCCATGTCAACTGCTCAAGCACATCTGGGATTCTGTATTGACTGTAGAAGAATGACCCAGGAAACACTGATATTTTAAGGGTCTTAAATAGTAGCAGGAAAGAGACTTGCAACAAACATCACCAGACAACAGGACAGGTACAAAGCCAAAAACAATAGCAATGACAAAAACTCAGAAATGAGGAAATATTCAAAGTCTCAGATGCAAACATCCTCACCCCAAGGTAACAAAGAGGGAAGGGAAATAGAGAAGTTTGAAGGGCAATCTCCAGCGTTCTCAGAAATGGTAACCAAAGCAGATCTAGTAAAATGGAAAGTAGAACTGATCTCTGAGATGAAAGCAGAGATACTGGACATAGTTAACACTATGATTAGTAAAGCTAAAGAGGAAATCAAAGAGTTGATAGAATCCAAGATAGCAAAAGCAATGGAACCTCTTAAACACCTACAAGCAGAGGTCCAGGA
The DNA here is from genome assembly GCA_004026965.1 of Petromus typicus. NCBI lineage: Eukaryota > Metazoa > Chordata > Mammalia > Rodentia > Petromuridae > Petromus > Petromus typicus. The sequence continues at coordinate 60,673 of PVIR01003810.1, read as the reverse complement.
AATCAAGAAAGAAAGTGAAAGTTTACACAATAGAATGAATATGGCAGAAGACCGAATTTCAGACCTAGAAGACAGGGTCTCAGCCAATGAACAGGAAAGCCATAGTTTATGGAAAATATCAAGGGAGAATGAGAACTCAATCCAACAACTCCTAGATGACTCAAAGACGAATAACATCAGATTGCTTGGAGTCACTGAGGGAGTAGGAGACAATATAAAAGACATAAAAAAAAAAAATTCACAGAGATAATGGCAGAAAAATTTACCGGAAAAGGAAAAGAATTGGACATGCAAATATATGAAACATACAGAAGTCCACATGCCCATGACATGAAAAAATCTATACGTCAGCATATAATTATGAAAGTTCCAGATATCCAGAAAAAGAATGAAATAATGAAAGAAGCCAGAGAAAAGAAAACAGTTACATTCCAAGGGAAGCCCGTCAGGATCACAGCGGACTTCTCAACTCAAACACTCAATGCAAGAAGAGCCTGGAGTGAAGTGTTTCAAGCCCTAAAGGAAAACAACTTCCAACCCAGACTTTTGTATCCTGCAAAACTATCCTTCAAAATTGATGGGGAAATAAGATACTTCCATGACAAAGAGCACCTGAAAAACTTCACAAATACGAAACCTGCACTCCAAAACATTCTAAAGAATATCTTGGAGAAAAATAAGGAAAGTTACAAATCCATGAGACCTAACAGAGTCAACCCATGGGGCCAAACAGGAAACTGATGAGAAAAGGGCAAAAGTAGAATAACAGAGCCAAGAACAGGAAAACATGACAGCACTAAATTTTTCTATATCAGTCATAACCAATAATGTCAATGGACTCAACTCGCCATTTAAGAGATACAGACTAGCACAGTGGATCAAGAAGAAAGATCCTACAATCTGCTGCATACAAGAAACATACCTAATTCAGAAAGAAACCCATGGACTGAAAGTAAAGAGTTGGAAAACAATACTCCATGCGACATGAAACAGCAAAAAAGCAGGAGTGGTGATTTTATTTGCAGACAGAATAGATTTCAGGCCAAAACTGATAGAGAGAGACAAAGGTGGACACTACCTTTTAGTACAAGAAAAAATCCAAGAGAAAGAAATAACTATCTTAAATATCGATGCTCTGAGTTCTAATGCACCCAACTGTATAAAATAAACATTAACAGACATGAAAAACCAGATAAACTCTAATACAATAATAGTAGGGGACCTCAATACCCCACTGTCACAAAGAGACAGATCGACAGGACAAAAAGTCAATAAGGAAATCCATGAGCTAACCCAGACTCTTCAGCAAATGGACTTAATAGATGCCTACAGAGTATTTCACCCCACAAAGTCAGAATTTATATTCTTCTCAGCTGCTCATGGATCATTCTCCAAAATAGACCATGTACTGGTTCATAGAACAGGTTTAAGTCAATGCAAAGGGATTGAAATTATCCCTTGTATTCTTTCGGACCACAGTGCCCTGAAATTGGAGCTGAATAGCAAAAGAAAGCCCAGGATCCTCATAAACACGTGGAAACTGAGCAACACTCTGCTGGCCAACCAGTGGGTCACAGAAGAAATTAGAGAAGAAATTGAATAGTTCTTACAACTAAATGATAACCCCAATACCACATATAGAAATTTATGGAACACAATTAAAGCAGTTCTACAAGGAAAATTCATAGCAGTGAAGGCCTACATCCAGAAAATGGAGGAAGCTCAAATAAACAATTTAAGGTTGAACCTCAAGTGACTAGAAAGAGAGGAGCAAGACAAACCCAAAGCTCACACTAGGCAAGAAATTATAAGGATCAGAGTAGAAATTAATGCAATAGAAACTGAGAAGACAATACAAAAAATCGACGAATCAAAGAGTTAGTTCTTTGAAAGAATAAACAAAATTAATAGACCCTTAGACAACCTTATTAAACAAAGGAGGGAAAAGGATCATATCTATGCTATTAGGAATGAGGATGGAGAAATTACTACCGACCCAGAGGAAGTCCAGAAGTTAATAAACACCTACTTTGAAAATTTATACTTTAATAAAATAGAATATGTAGAAGAAATGGATAGATTTCTAGGCATGTATGAATTTCCAAAGCTGAATAAAGAAGATATAGAAAAGTTAAATACCTCAATATCAATCTCTGAACTTGAAAATGTAATTAAAGACCTGCCAACAAAGAAAAGCCCTGGACCTGATGGCTTTACCGCTGAATTCTATAAAACTTTTAAAGAAGAGTTAATGCCTCTACTTCTTAAACTCTTTAATGAAATTGAAAGGGAAGCAGTACTCCCAAAGTCATTCCTGGAAGCAACCATTACCCTGATTCCAAAAGCAGAGAAAGACCCAACCAAAAAAGAGAACTACAGGCCATATATATCCCTAATGAGCATCGATGCAAAAATCCTCAATAAGATCCTGGCAAACAGAATACAGAGAATTATCAAAAAGATTATACACCCTGACCAAGTTGGATTCATCCCAGGTATGCAAGGATAGTTCAACATACATAAATCAATAAATCATATATACTATATTAACAGACTCAAGGATAAAAACCATATGATCATCTCAATTGATGCAGAAAAAGCATTTGACAAATTACAACACTTATTTATGTTCAAAACCCTATAGAAGATTAGAATAGATGATCTCTATCTCAAACTAATAAAATCTATCTATGAGAAACCACCAGCCAGCATCATACTAAATGGTCAAAAACTGAAACCTTTCACACTAAGATCAGGAACAAGACAAGGATGTCCTCTCTCACCACTTCTGTTCAATATAGTTCTGGAAATATTAGCCACAGCAATTAGGCAAGAGAATGAAATAAAGGCAATAAAGATAGGAAAGGAAGAAGTTAAGTTGTCATTATTTGCTGATGACGTGATTATCTAGAGAATCCTAAAAATTCAATTAAAAAACAGCTGGACCTAATCGCCAAATTTAGTCGAGTAGCTGGATACAAAGTCAACGTTCAAATATAAATAGCCTTTGTATACACAAACAGTAGACCCACTGAGATAGAAATTGGGAAATCAGTCCCTTTCACAATAACACCCCAAAAAATAAAATACCTAGGAATCAATCTAACAAAGGAGGTGAAAGACCTCTACTCTGAAAACTACAACACTCTGAAAAAGGAGATAGAAGATGATATCAAAAATTGGAAAGACATACCTTGCTCCTCGGTAGGAAGAACCAATATCATCAAAATGGCTATACTCCCCAAACTACTATATAGATTCAACACAATCCCGATTGAAATCCCAACAGCATATTTTACAGATCTAGAGAAAAAAATCCAAACTTTCATCTGGAACCACAAAAGACCTATAATAGCCAAAGCAATTCTAAGCAACAGGGACATGGTGGGGGGTATTACAACCCCGAACCTGAAACTATGCTATAAAGCTGCCATGATAAAAACTGCATGGTACTGGCATAGTAACAGACCTGAGGATCAGTGGAGTAGATCAGAAGATCCAGAAACTACTCCAGATACACTCAACCACCTCATCTTTGACAAAGGAGCCAAAATCCTCAATGGAGGAAAGATAGCCTCTTCAACAAATGGTGCTGGAAAAACTGGGCTTTAACTTGTCAAAGACTAAAACTAGATCTAGCTCTTTCACCATGTACCAAGCTAAAATCAAAGTGGATAAGAGACCTAACTATTAAAACAGACACTCTGAATTTGCTCCAAAACAGGTTGGGTAAAACTCTTGAAGACATTGGCTTAGGGAAAGACTTCTTGAACAAAACCTCTATAGCACAAGAATTGGCAGAAGAAATCAACAAATGGGACCTCATTCTTTTAAAAAGCTTCTGCACAGCAAAGGAAACCACCAACAAAGCGAATAGGCAGCCAACAGTGTGGGGGAAAATCTTTACCACCTGTTTCTCAGACAAAGGGCTACTATCTAGAATATATAAAGAGCTTTAAAACATCAGCCCACTCAAATTTAAAGACCCAATTCAAAAATGGGCATCTGAAATGAATAGATACTTTTCAGAGGAAGAAGTAAAAGCAGCTAAGAAGTATATGAAGAAATGCTCAATATCATTAGTCATTTGAGAGATGCAGATGAAAACAACACTGAGATTTCCTCTAACTACACAAAAAATGGCTGCCATGTCAGAATTTGCCAGCAACAAATGTTGACAAGGCTTCGGAGAAAAGGGAACCTTTCTCCACTGCTGGTGGGAATGCAGTCTTGTACACCCTCTGTGGAGATCAAAGTGGAGATTCCTCAAAAAACTAGGATTGGAGGTCCCATTTGACCTGGCCATTGCTCTTCTAGGCATATACACAAAGGAATTAAAAGAGTTATTTCACAGTGACATATGTGCATCCACATTTCTAGTAGCTCAGTTTGTGATTGCTAAATCTTCAAAACAACCTAAATGTCCATCAACTGGAGACTGGATAAAGAAGATGTGGTTCTTTTATAGAATGGAGTATTACTCTGCCATTAAAAATGATAAGATTGAGTCATTCATACTCAAATGGATATACCTTGAGGACATCCTCGTAAGTGAAATAAACAGGTCACAGACGTGTAAATATCATATTTTGTCTTTGGTATGAGAATATGAAGTTGTAAATGAGTTGTAGTACATATAGTTGATATTGTGAAGTAGAAAATATTTAAAAGGAAAGAGTGTAAGGGTAAATAACGAGGGGAATACAAATGTGGTAATAATAAAAAAGAAAACAAAGATTGTGTATATAGTGGGCAGGCGATGCAGGGCAGGGGGAAAAGGGAAAAAATGAGAGTCAAGTCATGTCATATTCTGGTACAAACTCTTAATGTTGAATGCGATCATCATGTGTATTCATAATGTACCAATAGAGATAATTTTTAATAAATAAATAAAGGCATCCGGGGTGCTTCAGGAACCATGACTGAAGGTGGATGAGAGCACCGCGTTCGGGCAAGTGTCACCAGCCCCGCTGGCCCACGGTGCACTGGCCGTTCTTTCTGAACGAGTCTTCGCCTCTCACCGGATCTCTGCTCGAGAGTCATCCAGACACTGAGTCTGAGGGTTTTTTCAAAGACTACAGGTGTAAATTCCTTTGCAGACCATGCAGTGCCAATGGGCGTTTCCAGGGCCGGGGAGACAGACACAGCCACAGCCTGCCCTGCTCACCCAAAGGAGGCGTCTTTCCATGAACACACCCAGAGGGCTCGAAGGGCACCCGAGTAATTCATGGAGTTTTTGCTGGCCTGATCTTTATTCCTCTCCCAATTTTGTTTCAAACACTCCACTTTACAACTTTGAACATAGCAAGTCCTACACACACCAACACAACACGCTTCTTAGGCTGTTTCACTACTTGAAATCTCTGAGGTGACAAAATATCCATAGATTATTAGGAGAGGAAAAACTTGGGGATCTTAATATTAAATTTATACAAACATCACGAGGAGACCGCAAGCTCCTTCTGGCCTGTACAATTGTAAGAGGTGCTCCCAGTGGTGGTCATTAGCTTCTAGGCATTGATTAGTTTGGCAAACTGCTCAAGTGTGTGCGTTTTTGGCGGACTCTGTTAAGTGTGGATTACGTCCAGAATGCAACAGAGCCAGGCAATGCAGAGCGCCCACTGGCTGCCAGCAGCTCCCTCACCCCCACCTCCCCTGTCCCCTAAATCATCACCCTCACCAGTGTAGCTCAACTCCACCTCCTCAGAACACTCTCCGGTCCTCTGTTTGGGCCTGATTTACCACCCACTCTGACGCTGTAGCTCTCCTATTCCATCACTTATTTCCTCTTACCATGTGTTCTGTTGTGTTATTTCTAGCCACTGCTGTTGTCTGGCCGCTGTCATATGGAGGCTCGCATTCTCTGTGAGCGGGGACTGGGTCTGACGCTTCTGACTCCCCACCAAGTCCTCGGCATGCTCCCCACTTTCTCACAACAGCCACATGTTCAGCAGGTATTAGCATGGAGTAATGATGAGACTTTTTCATTCTGTTGTGGTTTATTTGTTGATCCAGGTTCTTGGTATTGCTGTCCTGACTTCACAGTCTCTGAATTTTTTTGCACAGTTAAACATGATTATCTTTTCAAATATTTATTTCAGGAACCGATTCTGCGATCTGGTGTGCTGAAGTTCTCAATCAGCGTCATTTGTCTACTTCAGAGTGAACTTCAAGCCAGTCTTCAAATATACTTTCCTTTCAAATCCATGCAGAAAGGAGCATCTAGGTTACTCGTGATATTTCCACAGGACATCCTCTGACTCCTTAACTAATTTGAGAGTATTGGAGGAAGTAATGAAAGACTTGTTCAGGTTGAAGTCCCAGAACCTGATCTATTAACTCTCTGCCCCAAATGCACAGGAAATTTCTAGCAGTAAATCAAGAACTGAAAGTGCAGCAGGAGATCCTGACTCAAAGGTGACCTGCCAGCACGGAGGGCATCTAGACACTGGCTGCCCCAGGAGTGGCGCAGTTCTTCACAGGAAGTTGCAGCTGTCCTGTCTTTACCCTATGTCACGTCAGCCTGCACGTGAACTCTCTGGAGCCAGAGATGTGGAGAAGGAACAGCCCACACTGCTGCATCCTAGCCATGGGCCTAGGATCATTGAAGTGTAGCTCCAGGTTCTTGCCTTATTTGCTCTCTACTTCCACTTCCCACATTCAGAGCGTGCCTCTGCACAGCCGATTCCAGACTCCTAATTTGGATCCAGCTTCAGAAACCTTGAGACACAAGCACTGTACTTCTCCAGGGCATCTTCCACAGGACCCAGGCATGTGCCCAGCACCACTGCCAGTGCTCGACTTCCCACACAGTCCTGCTGTGCTCAGTGGCCGGCTCTCCGGCTCTCGGGCCAAGTCTTCCATATGTCTCTTCTGAAACCTCTTTCTTCACATATAAGCAACTATCCTGGCTTAAAATTATCAGACCACACCCCTCATTCAATCAACACAGCCGTGTTCTTCCAACCTGTGCACAATACCACATGTGTGACCTTCATGCTCATCACGCTGTCACCCTGCTCAAAACCTTTCCACAGCCCTTCACTCCCCGTGGGTGCAGCCTCCAGTGCTACGGAGCCACACTCTCCTGATGCCCTCCTGTCCCACACACGAATGACACCATGCTGCATATGTTCTCCATGAAGCCCCATACCTGTGCCCTTCACATCTTGCACTGTGCATTGCACATAGTAGTCTCATTAAACATCTGTGGGCGTAATTTCGTATGTTCCATCTATGTTCCTGGGCCCTGTGTCTGGACTCGCTGTCATAATATTTCAAGTCTAGTCTGGATTTCCCTAATCTGAGATTCTGATAATTAAATCAAAATTCAATCTTAGGTTTAACTTTATGAAAGCTACCTGAAAAAATAAGTTAATGGTGTAAAGTAGCTGGGATAGAGTATGTTTAATCTATTTTTAAGACACTTTAAGCATTGAAGACTTTTATACTCAATTAGTACAATACAAATATACACTAACCTAACACCAAAAGCATCTCAAATTTATTGAGATGCGGCCCTTGTTAAATCTTTACCAACTCCCTCTCCATTGATTCAGTGAGATCTGACTCTGCCTATGACCTCTCAGCCATCCCTGTCCTTTTATCTCTTGCTTCTCAGTAGGAAACACAGGCAAGTCTGCTGAGTCTGACACTGTGCCTGCTGCACTGTGAGTCTGTGCTAGTTTCTCCCAGCGGGACTGAGACGACCCAGGAAGAGCAGCCGCGACAGGATCCCAGCCCAGACCGCGGGCTCGAAACTGACAACACTCGTATGGTGGCAAAGATGACCCACACTCCCGAGGAGAGGACCAGCTCTGCCTGGCCACTGACCCAGAAGGCTTCCCTCTGTCCAGGCCATGGGAACTGGTTGGTGAGGTGGGAAGAGTAGGCCTCATGCTGGCATCCTGCCAACTGGGCACACACTGCTCTGGCTCCGCCTTGGATCAGGATGTACTTTTTAAATGTCCTTTATTTTTATTCCTCTGCTGTTGCCACACATACTGATTCTATGTCTCGTGGGGAGCTGGGACTCACACACACATCTTAATTCTCTCTTGTTCTCTTTCCCTGTCCTCCTGCTCTGCATCTCTTGGTCCCTCCCCTTTTGCAAAGGCTGCATCTCCCTGCCTCCCGTTGTCTGTTCTCTGGCTTTTCTCCTGGCTTTCCCTTCTTGCTTTGGTCAGCTGTCCACCTTCTCTGCTGACTGCAGAGGCTCCTACTACCCAGCTGCGCACCACAGTGCTCAGTTGCCTCGGGATGCAGCGTGACCTGGGAGCAACCCAGAGAATGCTGAGCATCAGGCCTGCGGACAGCATCACACAGGGGCTGCACGCTGGGGGCTGCACGCAGCTTCAGCCACAACCTGCGCTGGCACAGATGTAGCTGTGCCGTCCACACCTCCCCTGCAGACTCTAGTTAGTGCCCACAAAAAATGCCTCTGTCCTTTTAGCATCTAAAAAATCACCAAAATGCTTTTCAAGACACAGGATTCCCAAGAATTGGCACCTAATCTATGGAGTGGAGATGCTAACCTGTGAGGGTCGCACTATCAACTCAGCTTGCCTTAATGTTAGCAGCAGCAAGGAACTGAGAGGTGGGGAAGCCAGCAGCTCTCTGGGAGACCCCACCTCCAGTCAGGTCACTGGCAGGAGCTGCCTGTGGGACACGACTCGTTGGCAGAGCCGCTGTGAGGGCCGGTGATGCGGCGCGTGCGTGCACGCCCACACACTCGACGCCTGGGAGCACTCGCTGCATTCCCACTGGCTCTGGCGCCTGCTTCCTAACCTGCCTATCTTACAGGTTTGTCATAAAATAAATGGAAGTCCTTGTAAACTGCGGTTTAACATGCGGGGCAGACAATGTTTTCATTATGCAAATGGATATCATCACTCAAATCTCCCATAACTCGCAAATTCCCACTTCGCTCTCTCTCTCTCTATCTCCCTCTCGCTCTCTTACAGCCATAAGCATAGAACAGTATGTGATGGGTGAACGATACTGCCCTAGAAGGGGGAAAACAAAAACTAATCATACTCCATGTCCCCAATATATTTCACATGTTTACCTCCAGCTAATGCTAGAGTTCCATGTTGTGTACTCTGATAAAATCCGCAAAAATGGAAATGTTACTAAGTGTGAGAAAAGCAGGATCCGCCTTGCCTTGAACAAGCAGTGTGGCAACAGTGGGGCTCCCATGATGAAAAGATGCCCATCAGAGGCCCGGGCACCTCAGTGTGTGCTTAAAATGATTGTTTTCTTTGGGATTACGGTCCAGGTAATTTTCCATTATTTTCAGCACCTTCACTGTTATATTACCTCCTTCTTTTGTTCACAGCCAGAAGCTTTTCATTGTTTCTTCCCAGATTCACAGTGTTTGAATGCCACATGGCAGTACTATGCCCAATTCATCATACACTTCTGACAAATATATCCATGCTCTAAGTAGTTTTCCTTTTTCCTGAGTTTAAATTCACTTCATTCAGCATTGTCTACGTTATATTTTGCCACTTTTATTGTCTTTTCCACAGCATGTTGTTTTTATGCATTAAAAAATCTTGTCTAACCCTTTCGTGTAATTATGTGGTTGTCACTTAACAACATACTTTTCCTTGATGGTTTTGAGTTTTATCAAAGCTATGGTGTAAAGTAGGAACTACTTCAGTGAAGATGTAGAGACAAGCTGTGCTTGAACGTTCGGATTTATTGACCTAAGGAGTACAAATAAATAAAAGGACTGGCCAGATGTGTAATGTGAACATCAGACCAACAGCTGGGAGTCCTAAAACATCTCCTTGCTGCCAGCTGGGCACAGAAATCTATACAGGACCCTGGAAGAAGGTTTCAGTCCTGACATACATCAGGCGCTGTGACGTGACAGGGTAAATTCCACATCTGCACATGTAGCGTCATGTGTGAACCTCTGTACACACAATCCTGCACACACTATTTACAGCAGCCTGTGGTCAGGAAGCAGCCAGAGAATGGATAAACCATGGCGACCAAGACAATGGGAGATCTCTGGGCACTAGATGTTACCAAACCATAGAAAGACATAGAGAAACTTTAGGCACAAACTTCTAAGTAAAAGCAGCCAATCTGAAAAGCCTGCACACTGTAGAATCCACTTACATGACCATCTGGAAGAGGTGCAACCAGAGCAATAGAAGATGAGAAGTCAAGTTTGGGATACAGGGGCCTGCGTAAAAGGAAGACACTTCCGCAAGGACCTGTAGGACCTTGAAAATCATCCAGAAGGTACCACCATGTTATATACTCGTTAGCATGCATGTAAAAACCCAGGGGACAGTCACCACCCAGAGTCAACCCAACAGAAGCCACAGGCTTCACATGGCTGAGACACGTCCACACAGGGTCAAGGGTGCAGGAATGAACCCTGCTGGACTGTGCAGGTGATGCTGGACACTGCACACCTAAGGGCAGGGTGCATGTAGGGAATTGGTTTCTTCCTCTGAGAATTGCCATGAAACTAAAATTCTTCTAAAAATATAATGCCTATTAAAAAGAACAGTATTATATACCTATAGTCATGTATTAGGGCAGTGAATACTAACAAATTGTTTAATAAGGATTACTTATCAATAATAATTAAAATAGCTATCACTGTGTGTCTCCTCAGTCCCAGGCACCCCCTTTGCATCCTGCATATTACGTCACTTAACCCTTAAGAGGGCCTTGGAAGTGAAGTACTAGTCTCACCTGAACGTCACTGGTGAGGAAGCTCAGACGTGGCCACTGAGCTAGGTACACGAGGAGACGCTGTCCCGGCTCTTTCACAGCACGGGTCTCTGAGTTCACTTCCTTCCATGGCCTCTGAGATTGTGCTGAACCCTTGCCACGTACACTGAGAGAGACCAGGGCGGACAAGGGCCTCCCAGCTGAGCTGCACCATGACCTGTGTTGGGACCCACACCCTGAGCCCCGCCCCGTGGCCAGCATGGCCAGGTGCTGCCCAGCTCCCCTGGGACACGGCCCTGTTGCCGTGGTGAGTGAGGGTGGGTCCTTAGCCGACACAAGGGTCTTCCTGACGAGTACAGGGGGCTGAGGAGGGCTCCAGCCACCTCTGTGACCCGGGCAAAGGCACCGTTGCTTGTTTTCATGAGAGCGGAGCTGGAAGAGCAGGTGTCCCAATGAAGGCACTCGTGTCACGGTTAGAAACAGACAGAAAGCAAGCTTTGAACTTTAGCACCGAAGGTTTGTCCTTCATGAAGGTCATGGAAAGTCAGACTATCAGCATGGTAAGGCCCACAGTGTGCTGAGGAGGGCGACAGCCCTTGTCACACCAAGACGTCACCACCGAGTCACCGCCGGCTCATGCACTCAGCAACGGAGGCTGCCCTATCCCAAAATCGAGACGCAATGAGACACTTCTGAAAGGAAACCACATCGCCACAGCTCCTCTCCCGTCCTCCTGCGCAGGTGTCCAGGACCAGACAGACTTCAAAGCCTCCCGGCTGGAACCACAAGAACTGGTGAACGGAAACCCCTGCAGCTCCCAGAGCGGCCCCCACCCCACAGACACAAGGCCCAGAGGTCTCCTTCCTGCATCACCGAGGGTCCGAGGGTTTCCTAAAACTAACAGCCAACTCATGGTACTTTTGGCACAGGTCTTCACCCTGGACCTGGCAGGAGAACACCTCATAGCACAGCCGTTCGTGTTCCTTTCTTGCCTGCAGCCATCTCTCTCAAGGCTCTTCCTCTCTGGAGGCCGCTGCAGTCTAGGCAGGAGGCTGAAGCAGCGGCTGAGAGGGACAGGGGCTTCCCTACTGCAGGATTCCCGGCACTGGAACCCTGGCCTGGTGTTCAGGGACGCAGCACTGTCCAGAGCCCAGGGCAGCCGCAGCGGGCTGGGCGTGCCGTCGCCCTCAGGTGTGACAGTAGTCAAGGCTAGGTTCTGTAAGACTAGAGTCCAGTGAAGGCCATGACACACTCCATTCTCTGAGTAATTCCCGTGAGAGTCAGAAGGTCACAGCGGAAGGAGCGGACACTGCGCCTTTGCAGAAGCAGCTGTCTGTGCTGTTGTAAAAGACAAAAAGCCTAAGTTTCTGAATAATGCGCACTAAGGCAAAACAGTAATATTAACAATAGTGTCCGAAGACCTAGTAAAGTAATCCTGGGGGAAATGTCATCTGGATTATTAGTCATACATAGACATATCTATAATTAGAAATTAGCATGTTCAAATACATGAAAAAGTTCCAAGGATATGTAGCCTTACGCATAGTGCTCATTCACCATTTTATCTCACCCTTCCCCTCGGTAGCACGCACTTCAGTTAATGCTTCAGTGACCGGCCTTCTGTTGATTGCCTCAGGAAGCAAAGTCCCGGCCCACCACAGTCTGCCCACACTCCGCAGTCTGGACAGTGAGGGCGCCCAGTTAAGACACCATCAAGTAAAGCAGGGCATTTGTCCTCCTGGCTGGTGCCAGAGCCACACATACCACAGTGAGGAACAAGGCATGTTTGACAGCCACTGTCCATCTCCCCCTTCCGCCATGCTCCCCTTGGTCAGCAGCCCACAGAACTGCCCACCCTGCAGGAGGCTCCTGCCCCTCCTGATCCTGCTTTTTCAAGTCCCCAGTGCACTGTGAGCCGAAAGCTGGGACTTGGAGCATAATGTCCACACGCAACCAGAAGCCTGGTGGCTTTGGCAGGCTCTGAGCTGGCCCGATGCCCCTGTCCTGGCTCCCATGAACCTGAGCCCTTTCTTAAAGCACTGAGTGTACACTTGCAATTCCAAAATGAGACCTCGTGTCCAAGTTCCGCCTTGTAACCAGAAGGCCATTTGGGTACAGGACTGTCCAAAACATCTCCGAGGGATAAACAAGTGGAGGAATAAACCATATCCTGCCTCAATGTGTTTGGGAGGCCAGCTTGAGAAGAAAACCCATATGCTATCCTGAAAACTATCGTAAAACTAGAAGCTCAGATAAAGAAATAAAAATCGCACACAAAATTAGTGAAAATATATCTGAGTATTAGTTTTCATGTACAAATACACAAGCATGAAGAAAACTGGAAAAGGAAACCACCGAGGCTTTTACTATTAAAGGGGGCAAAGAGCTAGAGCTGGGAGACAGGCGGGGGAAGAGAGCCAAGCACTAGACGGACAGTAAAAGGACACACACCTCCGGTACGTGTAAGCAAGCAAGTGTGTCTGAGTAGAATTAGGAAGCAGGAACGACAGTGTCCTGGGATGGAGCAAATAAGAGACTCCGGACAAACCCACGTCCAGAAAGGCGGTGCACGTTCCCAAACGCAAGCGGGGAGAAACGAGAGCCGAAGACAAGAGGCCAAAGGGCACCCTACAGAGAGGCTCCTGGGCCAGCGACTCCCCTGAAAGCGGGGGCCTCCAGGCCCCTGGCTTTTGTAGGTTTCTAGCTTTTCCACTATCATGTCCAACGCCAGCTGAGAACAGGTCCAAATGAAATGGTTCACACAGCTACGCCTGCATCATATGAACTGAACTAATATCAACAATTACATCAGAAAAAATGTGTTTACCTTGGTTTCCCGCCACAGAAAATGGGTCCAAAATGATGTTGAACATACGCCTTTCATTCCTGCTTCTATTAGAAGGACAAATAATTTAACAGGTGGGACTCAGAATTCCAAGGAGGTTTTTTATTTGTATTTTATTTTTTATAGTAGAGTATTAAACATTCCACTTTTGCTGAATGGAATCTGGAATCTTTCTTAACTAACCCCAGAAAGCTCTATTTATTTTGCAAAAGCCCTCCTAATGCTCACATTAGCGGTGAGTTGGAAAGCCTGGTGAGTCCAATCAGACTGCACTTTCACATGTTATCAGCACAATGTGTTTCTTCAACTGAGAGACCAAACTCTCTAACGCCTCCCAGAATTGATCCAGACAGCAAAAGGAGAGGAAATCCATTCCACTTGAACATGGCAATTGGTCCAGACTTCATACAATATCATTTCAGTCTAGAATTTTCATCAGCACTGCCAAAAACATCAAACAGAAACATTACATGACTTTCTCACAGTTTTCACTCTCCAAAGAATAGCCATCTTGTTCCAGATCTGAGTAGAAAGAAAGGAATTACAGGGAGTGAGAAGGAGAGAGGTCATGTGAAGCATTTTTAACTGTTTCTCACTACCAGGTTTTTAAGATCTGTAATAATTATTAACAAAAACTTTGCGAAGCATTGATATTAAGAATAAACAGAAGTTTTTGGTACGCTGAATACTGTGTTTCTCAAACTACAACTTACCAACACATTCTCCTAAGGTACCCTGCATATCTGGCTCCCTTTTCCTCTCTTATTCATCTTTCCTTTGTAAGTGCTCAACTGTAAGAGCTACACTCACTATCAGTTAGGAAGCATCCACTGATCTCCAGGGTGCAGAGCTCTAAAGAAATCCCAACTACTGTAATGAACAAGCCCTAAAATATATACCGTGTCAGACACAATGCACATAAATAACTTGCCACCTAAAGTCCAAAGGGCAGTGGGGATTACTGAGCAGAAACACAGGAACTTTTCCTACACACCTCTCTCCTTTGGCTCCACAGTCTCTGGGTTCAGCTGAAGACAGGGTGACAGGACCAGAGGGTGACCTGGAAAGTCACTTCTTACACCCTCAGCCCGGAGGACTACATAGGGCTCTGTGCACAACCCACTGGTTAGGATTTAATCAGCCATTTCCATGAGGGCTGTGTCGTGCTGGATAAGGAAGAAACATGTTCAGTGGGAGGCTTGCCGTGGTCTGCCTCAGACAGCGCTGGCTGGCTCATCCACATCCTGGATTCTGCTCTTGTTATAACTGCAATGAGAATTTGGTAATCAGTGCAGGTTCTGTGTGTGTGTGTGTGTGTGTGTGTGTGTGTATTTTACAGATGACTACTGCACCCTGGTTTTTGAGTCGTGCAGAGCCAAACAGCTGGCATTGACTGGGCCAGATCACCTAAGACAACAGCTTTGGCACAGTTCCCCAGCTCTAGAAATCAAGCAGAATGGTCACTGAGATGCGCTGAAGGCAGCCCAGACTCTGAGGCAGAATCGGAGGACGGACACACAGGCGTGCTGTATGTACTTGTGTGCGCATATGTGTGAATGTGTGTGTGCATACATGTGTGTGAGAGTGTGTGCATGTATGTGTGTGTGCATGTGTGTACCTGTACATGCGTGCATATGCCACATATGTGTGTTATGTGTGTGTGCGTATGTGCAAAATGCAGATTCGCACACTGTGCTCTGACTACTGGACCAGATTCTCCACTGTATCAACAGCGCATAACAACAGTGTGATGAGAAATGTGGTGACTATCTAAATGATTTTTTTTTTAAGACAGGGTCTCACTTTGCGGTTCAGGCTGGCCCCGAGCTCAGCCTCAAACTCACATCACAGCAATCCTCCTGCCTCTGCCTCCTGAGTGCTGGGATGACAGGCGAGAGCCAGCATGCCCGGCACTGTGATATGTGGTACTGATTGCTGCTGGGCATGAGTCTCCACACCCAGTATTGTATGTGGTTACTGGGGATCGAACATGGGTCCTTGCGCTTCCAAGACAGGTGTCGGACCCACGAGCCAAATCCCCGGCCCCAATGACCTTTCATTTACATTCACCACAGTGAAGACGTGTTGCCGTCGAGCCCTCCAGACCCGCCCTTCGCACTGACGCCATTCTCCCTGCTGCTTCTGGAGCAGCTCTGGAAGTCCAACACAGTGTTTAGCTGCACTGTCAGCTGCCTTGGCTGCCTCAGTGTGCTGCATCAACTCAAAACACCTGTCCCTTCTGATCATTTTGACTTTGAGGAAGAGACGGGAGTCACACGGTGCCAAATTCAGTCCCTAGGGTGGACGAGGACACAGCGCCCTGCGCTCACGAGCTGCCTCCCTATCACGCAGCACTTGGCTGGTCCGCAGAGCTGCTCCAGTGCCCACGTGTGCGCCACTGCCTTCCCTCCCCACACCTCGCCTTAGTCGCCCACTGGCCTTCCATGTGTGAGCAGCAGGGGCCATGACTCTCCCGTCTCAAATCTCCCACTGCTGTGCACAGTGCCAAATGCTTCACCGTTACCTTCAACCAACAGTGAGTTTTTACTGCATTGTGTTTTCAATGCTGGACAAGGAAAGAAACAGACGCGTGCTTCCTCAGAAGCAGAATGAGTTGACCTTCATATTTTGCAGCTAAATCAATAGCTGCAAGTGAGTCAGGCATCTGGCCCAACTCAGACAGCTCACAAGTGACCGCTCCAGTCCGCACCTCTACCTCTGGCCGTCTCCGAAGTCCACCTTTCCCCTCATCGCACCGCCTTCCCATCCTGTCACTTAGACGACCCCGTGAATTCTCACACTGCTGCCGCAAGAAATCCCCCGTGACGACTGATGACACTGTCAGGAGCACGGTGGCCGTGGATGGGCTTCCTGCGGCTGAAGCTGATGAAAGGCTCCTGCTGTGCTCTGAGAGTCACACGCGACTGCGGGCTCCAGCTTGCTCACAGAATGGTCAGTCTCAATCGCAGACCTGTGTGATACGTGATGGGAAGTTTTCTGTGTCTGCAGAGCTTAAAACTAGAGTGGAGGTGATAAAGCGCAAACTCGCGCCCTTGCTTCTCACGTCCGGGGCGGGAGTGAGGTGCTGGGGCGCCCGCCTCACCGCCCGGGAGCCGCTCCTGGGCCATGTGAAGGCTGTGCTGCCCTGGGACGCCTCTCCTGACAGTGCTGCTGCTTATCAACACAAAACACAGGGCCCCAGGCCTTTGGCAGCGATGGTGCAAGGCTGGCACAGTGCAGCCCCCCTGATTCTGCAGACAGGACTCGCTGGCAGCTGTCCTCGAAGGACGGCAGCAGAGCGCTCCGAGCCGAAGCACTCGGGATGTCTGCAGAAATGAGAGCACTGTTCCTGCCTCCTCCGCAGACATTCGGAAGATTAAGACCAATCATGCAAGGGAAGATCAGAATATATGGTGAATTTGTAACTAAAATAATTTATTACAATAACAGATAAATTAGCAATAATCCCCCCTCAGAAATGCTCGCTCTAACTTCAGACACATGTATCCCACCCTTCCTACCACTTTCTGACGCAGCTCTGGAAATTCTCATTCATATCATCATCAGATGTGATCAAAGCTATACTCCACTCTGCTTCTGAGTACCATCCAACAGAAAGTCTATCTTATAAAACATTCCAGGCTGTCCTGATCCACCCTCCTGACTGAATCTGGCACCGTGTGACTTCTGCCTCTTCCCCAAAGTCAAAGGGTCAAGAAGAGTAAACATTTTGAGTTGATTCAGATCCCCGAGGCAGCTGAGGCAGCCAACAGTGCAACTAGAAACACGAAGAATGATTTCCAGAACTGCCTCGAATGTGGCCAGCGTGATAGGAGCACTGTTGGAGTCAGAGATTATGAGGGGGATTAATGGTGACATGTTTTACTATGACATACTTTTTAGGCTTAGATGTCCACCATGCATTTTAATCACACCTCATACTTACAGCAAAGGTGTCTACACAAAAACCCACCTTAACCACATGGTGAAGTCACTAGATGAGGTGGCATGCTGCACACTCAAAGACTGGCGCATCACCACCTTCGTTAAATGTTAGCCCTTATTCGTCTGCTGCAAGCAGAGAATGTTGGCATGGTGGTAGAGTTTGTAAACCTGGGAGCCCAGCTGCAAGAAATGACCCTCAGAACTTTATGTCCTGGGTTCTTCATACATATAAAGACCAGGCCATTTTCCAGCTCTAACTGCTAAACCATGTAATGAGAACTTTATGTTCTTCTTGGACCATCGAAAGAGAATGGGACAGAACAGAACAAAGCCCAAGCCCCCAGGAGAATGGCACAGTGTCCCCGCTGGGCAGTCTGCATCAGGGAATCTGTCCCTCACCCACCTCAGCAAGATCCCAGGAGTAGTGTGAATGCAAAGACGACACCACCACTGAGCCTTCTGCCCACGGCTGCCAGCTGCCTTGCAACTCGGGCTCCTTCTGTGTCACCTCCTCTGCTCCTCACTGCTCCCCGCCCTCTGGGTTTCTTAGTTTCTCCATCGGTAAAAAGAGATGGTGCTGTATTTGATTGCTATATTTCTTCCAGCGTAACTTTTCCCAGTTAACCATCTGCTAACTTTCCCCAAGTGTGAAGATACTCTCAGCAAGCTCTACAGAAATTCACACGTAGCAATTTAGGCATGTTGTACAATTGGTGCAAAATACAGGGGCTACATCAAAATTATTTCACAGGAAATAACAGCGTTGTGAGACACACTCACCAGGAGGTGCCTTTGGAGCTGGTCAGAAGGCGTGCCCAGGACCAGAGAGCTCTTCTCTCCCCTTTCCTCATCACTGGAGTTGCTCAGAGCTCTCTGGTGTCCTGACTGTGTAGATTACCAAAGATTAATCCAGGTAAATGTAAGCATAGCTGGTACCCAAGACCCTCTGACTGTGGCAAGATTGTGTCACTTAACAAAATCACATTCAGATTAGCCAAGAGGCGGAACACCGTGGGAGACTAAAGACAAACTCAGCACTAGGATCAGAACCTTGTAAAGCAACCCCAGAACGCTCACCAATATTTTTTTCATTACCCAGGGCAGCTCTTAGGAAGTTCTTCTCTTAAAACACAGGATAAAATCCTCAAATGCAGAGGATGCACTTAGTGACTGAGGGCACTTGGCCCACGTTTCTTAAATGACTAAGTTTATTTATTGGGATATTTGGAAGGGTCTTTTCTCTACAAAGAACTAGCAGCTCAATTCTGTCTAAGGATCTTCTAGTATTCTTCTAGCATTAATATTTGTTTATGGTGTGGCTGCTCTTTCTCTGCCACAGCTGCTACCCATCCTCTGCTTTTCTCTCTGCCCAGTGCTCTATAACCGCCATTGTATTAAGGCCAATGGGAGGCACTGCAGGAAAGCAAAGGGCAGGCAAGAGACTGAGCAGTGACTTTACCTCCTGCTGTACCCCCAATCTGGTGCCATCTTGCCTCTGGTGTTGGCTGCTTTCTACCTCAGCCCTAACTCCTCACTGCTTCCCAGTATCCCACTCTGGTCTCCCCACGTCCAGTAGCATCAGTGTTCTCCTCCCTTGACCTCCTTCACTCCAAGCTGCTGGCTTCCCGTGGTGGTACGTCAGGGTGTGCAGCCTCTGTGGTCCCCCCGAGACCCTCTTCTCTCCTCTCCCCCTTTCCTTATATTGAAGTGGGTCTGCAGCCCTGGCTGTTTGGCCATAGGAAAGGTTGAGAAAGTTATCATCAGGTCCTGACTACATTGAGGCATGAGAGCTGCAGTATTTGAGTACAGGTGAGTGGAGTAACAGATCTAGGTTTAATAGGAGTATGACTGCGACAGGAGGCAGTGTAGCTGGAATCTGTTGGATTTCTCAACAAAAATCTGTTGGTTTAAAACAATCAATTTTCTTGAACAAATACAAATGAGATATTTTCTCTCAGCCTCTTACCTTAGAAATTCAAGAGGAATCTCATCAGTCTCTTGAGTCAAGAAAACCACTTCCGAAGGAATCATAACGACATTAGCATTTCACGTGTGTATATACTGCGATGCTTCGCACAACCAAACTGAGAAGTGAGCGTGGGAATGGACTTGATCAGGGTCTGTCTGAGGGAGACACATGCACCACTAAGCCGGGGTATTTTGCAACATGGCAAAGAATAAAGGGGCACCAAACCTTACAGTACACTACGGCTCAAAGTTCACATCTATCCTACCACCGGGCCCTTTGTGGATATTTGGGCTGCATCAGAAACACAGACATAATTCCTTCATAATTCTATGAGTTGACTATTACTTCTTTCTGCTTCTCTTCACTGTAGAAGACGAAAAAGGGATGGACATTTATTCCATGATTCCCAAAGCATAGGAAACATGCTCCATTTCCCAGTCTCAGACGACTTCACAGAAGTGACCAGATGAACCCTTGTTTCTTACCGCAGTAGGCACAGAGTCTAACTAGGATACTAACAATGCCATCTTCCTCTACGTAGTACCCTCTCCATTTCTAGTTTATGTCAACTATACAGGACACATTAACTGACAAAACATTTGAGTTAAAAATTAAATTAAAAAGCAAGCACAATTAATTAAAACTTCAGGTCCAGAGAAATACTCTAATGAAAGGGAAACATGGAGTGGGAGAAGCGTGCCAGGGGCAGGAGGATCGTGCACTTCAGAAGAGCATGGCAACTGAGGAGCCTCTGTGGGCGCCCAGCGCTTCGGCCCACAGCGAGGACCTTGCCACGAGCCCCCCAGCCAGACTCACCACCGCAAGGGCCCTGTGGGGCGCCTGCGCACAGAGACCCTTCCTACTCCCCAGCAGTTAGGGGCGACTGACAAACGGCACTGCATGTTCAAGGCGGGCAACAGGAAGGCTCCAAACACAGACATACTGAGCACTGCCAGCCTCAGCCAGACTGACAAACCCTCACACACACTCGGGACATGCAGGGGAAGAACACTAGAGGTGGGTTCTATAACAAACACCATAAAAAATCATAAAAATAATAAGGTATCCTTAGTAAACCATATCATTGTGCTGTACCTTGGATTCCTAGACTTTTCTCTTCTTCTGATCGAAACTTTGTCCGGGCTGACTAACTGTCCCACTTCACCCATGTCCTGTCCTTGGTCCTCAGCTCTTTTGCATCTGTGAACTGTGAGTGCATAAAGGGACATGGCGCCTGTGGGATTCTAAGCACCTGTCATAAGGACAGAAGGGAATCCTGGTGCTGGACAGGATATGGATGGGCCTGCGGACACTGCATGAGCGGGCCAGCCAGAGTCAGAGCCACTCTGCAGATCACGGCCCCACTGTGCTGGCAGGGCCCTCAGTGCCACTGCCCAGCAGTCACCTCATAGACGTCTCCTGATTCATTCCCTGCCTGTGCCACACCCTCCTCAGCCTTCTGGGGATGCTGCACACGTGCGCTTTCATTAGATTGCTTTCTAGACAGTCCTGCGTTCTTCATTTTGCATCTGAATTTCCGCTCTGGGCTGATTTTCTTGTTAGACTTCAAGTTTCACCCTGTGTCCCTGGATCTTCTCATGGTGTTTGGCTCACATATGACAAAACAAAAGTCCACGAGCCTTACAAATTCCTCTGGAGCCACAGACAATATTCATCCTGACTTTGTAAATGCAGGAACAAACTCAGAGAGGTGAACTCAGATTGGCACACAGTGAACAGGTTGGTTGACCCTGGACTTTACATTCAGGTTTGCTGAAGCTGACCCACGCTAAAGGCCAAGCACCCGGCCAAGAAGGGAGGGAGCGGGGCAGGAACCACACAAGGCTGGCAGCTCCTGCCCAGGTGTCACATTGAGTCTCTGCAGACCTCGCCCGAGCCTTCCCGCCGGCCAGAAACTGAAGCTTATCTCTGGTATTCAAAAGTCCAAGGAATTGAGCAAAGTCTCTTGATGAGAAACCGAGAATGTTGCCTGCTCCTGTCAAATTTCAAAACCTTGCAGTGGTAGCCTTTTTATAAAACCATCTCACTTCCTAAAAATACACTCTCCACTCCCACCAACAAGCTTCCTTTGTCCCCAAGATCATCCAGGGAAGCTCTGGAGAGAGCAGAAGTGTTGAGTCGCAGTGAGCAGAGGGAGGTGGCTCCAGCCCTGGGACGTTCAGCAAGAGCCACAGTGCAGCCCGAGGACCAGGTCCTCCACCCTTCCGTGTGGCGAACAGGTGCTTTGCAGATCTGAGAGAACCCAGCCCACCGTGGCCACCAGCACCTGTCCACGTGAGAGGACAGAGCCCGTCCTTCTGCTTCACATCTCAGCTCACCCAGTTCAGTTTCCCAGTCCCTGGACAGCTGCAGCCTCCATCAATCCACTCCCACACCGGTAGATCTAAAGGGTGTTGGCACCAGGCCTCACGTGCTCCTTTTCTGGACTGGCCCACTGGAGGGTAAGCTTGGGCTTTATACCCAATATGCCCTCACCTTTCCTGTCTGTGTGCAGCGCATACTTAGAAATTGCCGGTCAACAATGTGCCCTTCAGGATTGCAGGAACAAAGACGTGTCTGCTCCACATGTAACATAACCCGAGAAGACCCGCCACCCACTCAGGCTGTCCACACCCTTGCCTCAGATTCTGAAGGAAACAGGCATCCCAGGACTCCTGTCTGGGCCAGAAGGGCAAAGCACCTGTCCATTTAGAAACTGAGCCCCACGGTCTTCCACGTGTATCTCGTGGCCCTGGCACAAGCCCCACATGCTACTTCCGGCTCCCCTTCCACCTGAGGCACCTGCTGCAGAATTGGCTGGGGGCCGAGTCAGATGGGGCAGGACGGTGCCTCCAGTGGAGCTCTGTTCAAATCAGAAATGCTCTTGTCGTTGGAAGTTGCTTTTCTGAACCTGACTATACATCAGGCCGTGTCTGTTCAAAGTGAGAAACCATGGAACAACGCATGAGGCCACACCTGTACGGTGCTTGTCCAAGACAAGGTACACTTTCCCCTTTGCCCTCCTGAGGATTCCTAGATAACGTGCTAAAGAAAAACTTCAGAAGTCTGGAAAGAAGGGAAAGGAGACGTAGGTCACACACCTTTGAAGGTGGGCTGGTGCTGTTGGTCCCTTCGCACTCCCCCACGGGGGCTAACACTGAGACACCAGTGCTCGCCTCCTGCTGCTAACGTAACACTGTCACTCAACACTCATTACAAAGTTCACTGAAGGGTGCAGTGCCACCTTCGGCCATGCTTGGCAGGATGTCCTGCCCACCTAGGGCTGCCTAGTGGGCGCCATCTGAGGGAGTAGTGTCAGTGGTCCCAGTGCAGTGACACTGCACTAATGAGACAAGTTCACAAGCACTTATTCAAGGCAAGATCTGCCCTCAAAGTGAGAAAAGCCTTCTGAGTTCACACTGGGCACCTGGTGTAGACACGCTCTGAGTGTGCTCTGGAGATGTCCATGCCCCAAGACAAAGTGGCCCTGCCCAAGCAAGCACCACCCTTCTGGGCCCCGTGCCTACCTCTTCTTCAGAGAGGCTCTTCCTTCAGCTGTGGCTCCCGCTAAGGTGGGTGTAAATTGCTTCATATGCTGCTGCTTTTGCTGCTTCTAAGGAGCCAGACCAACAGGGAGAGGCGTGGCCTGCAGTTCCTCCTGCCCACTGTGCTCAGATTCTGGGCAATGGAACCATCGCTGCTGAGACAGCTGCCCTGTGACAGGTGAAACCCTGAGGCATGTGCGGTGGAGGGGCGGAGGGCGCCCTAGGTACAGCTCGGCCCACAAAGGTGGATGTGGACATGGTGGCTGGTTTGGTGGATGATAAAAGCCAACGGTCACCCACAGGGGAATGATGACAAAGTGATGCACACCGAAAAGGTCTGAAACAAAGGCCTTTAGTGCACAGGATATGATTTCATTTGGAAAAATGAGGGGGGAAATATACATATGCATATACACAGATGAGAGAGTAGTCAGACAGACTGACAGACAGATGACTCTCCGGTCACTGTCGTGGGCCAGCTCCAGAATGCCCAGCATCCCCAGTGGCCTCAGCCTGCCCCACTCCAGGCCGGGCTCTGGATATTCTCCTGTATGAGTCGTCCTGCAGCCTCCCACTGTGGATTCAGCTACACAGAGCAGGACGCCACCTGGCTCCTCACCAGTGTCTCCCTTCTCCACTGCCAAGCAGTACCCGCATCGTTCATGAAGTTCTAACATCAGCATCTGTTAGTGCCCCCACCTGTCTCGATTTGCTGCAGCCCTGAGACCATTACCCGCCATTTCCATTCTTCCTGGAAAAATCAGACTTTCAGTGACCACTCCCTCAGCAGAAGTCAAATAAACATTTCTGTCTTTAAAATGTTCCTTTATTATGCATTTTGTGAAAGATCTTGGCAAGATGTGGTTACAGCTAAGTAATGTAATTTCCTTAACCCAAGACAATTGCAAAAACTGTGAAATCTTGAAAAAAACAAAAAACACATGACAGCATGTCTGCAGCCAAGGGTGACCCTGGGAAAGTAGCTAGGTAGCCTGATTCCGGACAGACCTTCACTCTCTCCTTCTCAGTAGGTTTGATTTGCACAAGATACTGAGGGCAGGTGGGAAAGCCAAGCACTAGTTAGCATCCTGCCCTGAGAGAGCCAGCCAGCACTGGCACTGAGTGCCAGGAGCCTCATCTCAGAATCAACACAGAGTTAGTCCCTGGGCCAGATGGGTTAACCTTCTCCAGTGCAAGTTGTCAGTGTCAAGCCTCGAGTCAGAAAGGAGATAAGCAATTGGCTGGCACTGGGGGTAAATGGGAGAAGGGCAGGCGGGTGATGGCCATGACTGCTAGTGTCAGCAACTTTCTTTTTCACGTGAAAAAAATGTTCTCTGATAGATTGTGACACTGACTGCACAGCTCTGAGAACACAGGTACCACTGGACTTTGCACTTTAAATGAGTGGATTCTACAGTACATGATTTATACCTCAATAATGATTTCTTTATTAAAAAAATAGTTGCCATGTCATCCCAGTACTCTGGGAGGCTGAGTTAGGACAGTCATAAGTTGCAGCCTGCCTGGACAATGTAGAGACTTAGAAAGACCCGTCTCAACTGAGGGAAGAAAAGGTTGCCAATGGATATAGAGCTGGGTAAATACTACTCTATCCTGTTACCCAGGCTCACTCAGCGAAAGCTTTAGAGGCCCTGTGGATACGTCATTGTATGGAGGACACTGCAGAATACCTTAGGGAGCTATACCTGGAGAAGGCCAGTCCTTACATCCCCGTGTCTGCTACTGACCAGATGGACTCACTACAGTGATTCACCTTTGAAGTATCCACCCATCCTCAAAGCAGAGTCTTCTGAGGGTGACAGATGTTAGTAGGAATCAGCACTGTCACCCACTGGCCTAGAGCACTGGTGGCGAACCTCTGGCACATGTGTCCAGTGCGCTGTTTGTATCACTGAAAGCCCTTTAAGGTTCGCCCTCCCTGGGTGAGTTAAGCCAGACCAGATCCATAGACAGTGTCGCTGCCGAATGAAGTGGACCAAATCCTGCTCTACCTTGCCAAAGGAATAGTACAACAAATTCTATTGCCAACAGCCCAGTCCACAATATTATAATGAAATAAAAATCAGTGCCCCTTGGTCCTAGACATAACCACAGCACTTTTTATGGATCCAAATTTTCAAGACTGTGATATTGAACATCTTGTTCATGTTGATTCTGGCAGCTTCCAAAGATGTTGTGTATATCCTTCTGCCACCCGCTAAATTTCCCAACCTTACCACTGCAACTGTGGCTCCAAACTTATAAAGAAAATCTGCATGAGAATAATTCTCATTCCTCATAAAACTAAGATCTCCACATACAGGAATGTTACATGGAAACACATTTCCAACTGAAAGTACACAAAACTTAAACAAGGATTATCTCATTGTTTAATACTAAATAAAGAGTGAACGTGTGAAAGTGAATAATCTTCAAGCTCTGTGCTCCGTGTGCAGCACTGGCAGTGTGAGCACCTGGAGGGACCAGCGTGTGGCGAACAGTGCTGGCCCCGAAGCCAGAACAGTCCAGGAGCACAGGAGACCCTCAGCCTGAAAGACCAAGCAGAAGGCTCAGCCCGAGAGGCCGCCCAAGTGCCCACGTCACCCAGAAGCAGCTTCCACAACCGTCTCTCTTTTGAAATCCATAGACAGGCAGGCACACGTGCTCAGCTTTTCAAGACTTTCACATGCAGATAAAAATATGGCATTGTATCTGGAAGTTACAATTTAGAAAAGTCAGGAACACTCACTCTGGTATTCACTCATCCCAAAGAAGTGTTTATTTGTGATGTGTAAAGAAAATGTATACCATGCTTTGAAGTAATTTGGGTTAAAGCCTGAAACTTCACTTAAAATGTTTAAATATGGGATTAAAAAGTGTTTTAGTTCTCTGTTTTTCTCTCGTTCTGTTGTTGTTGCTGCTGTTATCTATTCATTATTTAGCAACTTTAGATATAAAATAAATCTGCTTGAACTCTCATGTTTTTCTACAGGAAAAACACAGAGAAGCGTGGGATGACTTCCGGGTGGATTCCACTCCCAGCAGGCCCTGCTTGTTCTCAAACCCAGAGGCCCGGTTGTGCATACTGATTTCTCTCCAGGTGCTCACACTGGAGTAGAATCTTTGCCACAGTCACTCAGAAGATACTTGCTTATTGAAGAGTAAACTCAAATACTGGTATGATTTGGTTTTGCGAATTTTTGGTGTCCACAAAGTTGTTAACTCCTTTGCAAACAGTAAGATGTTTGCAAATGGGGAGGCATAAGGTGCTCATACCAGAGGCCACAGCCAGATGCCCCTGCGCTAAGCCAGTGAGTAACTTGTCCTCAGTCTGAGGTCACCGCCCACCACCCTGCAGACAACCAGGCACTGACAGAGGTGATATGTCTGTGCTGGAGACACAATGGAAGGTTAAAACTGGACTTTCATTTTACAGTGACATTTCTCTTCTAACTCAATACACTTCAGGCAGAGGAACTGGCTGCTGAGGGGGGGGCCTTGGCCTCCTTCGCTCCCCATTTCTCCTTTACTGTATCCATTTAAAAAAATTAAAATTTTCATTACAAGAATTTTGAGGCTCAGGAGGCTTCATCAGTCAATGCAGACAAACATCAGAAGAAGAAACAGCACTGATTTCTAACAAATCAATGTAGAGGATAAAAACCCCAGAGCATTTTAAGTTGCCAGAAATATGCTAAGTTTAAGATCTGATTTTTAAAAAGCTCTTCTCCAGAAAATAATTTTTCAGGTCAATTCCTCCTGAAATTACACTTAAAATATTAAAAAAAATTATCATTGAAAACCACTTACAAAATATAAGGGTAACAATGGCCTGTGACATTCACAAATACAGAGTTGGACTTACTCATTTTTAGTTCATAGATATTTTGAAGTAATAACATTCACAGAGTAATGGAGAAACATCTTTATCTCAACAGATCAAATAAATATTTAACAAAATTCAATACTAGTTCATGTGACGAAAAGGTTAGTGATCTTGAGTAAGAAGAAAACATCTTAAATCTGAGTATCTGCTAGACTCTGACAACTAACATAACACTTGAGGAGAAAGGATCAAGATTTCCCTCTTAAGGTCTTGAAGAATCTAAGAGCATTTGCTCTTGGGACTTCTGTCCCAATTATATCCTTGCTCAGGGGACAGGCTAATCTGCTCTGTTCCAATTTTAGTGTATGTGCTGCCGAAATGAGCACTCTATGCCAATTATAGTAGCCAGTGCTAAAAACCAAGAAAAGAAACTTCAAAAAGAAAGAATTAAATATTTGTTTATTTGTTGACATATAACTTTTATTTTTCTTGGTACATATCTGCAGTGCATAATGATTTCATTCCTTGTAGGCAGTTGGTACCAGCACCCAACACATCTGTAGAACTAGGTGTGGTAGTGCACACCTGTAATCAAAGCACTTGTGAGGCCAAGGCAAGGCCATGAGTTCAAGTCCAGCCGAGACTACCTAGTGAGTTGGTGCCAGCCTGACCTGCATAGCATGGTCTTGTCTTAGAAAAGCAGGAAGAAAGAAAAACCTGTTAGGACTAATTAATAAACTTAGCTAAGCTGTAAATGTAAGAACAATATACAGAAGTCTCAATGTATAGAAGTCTCAATATATAGCAAGTCTCTATGTAACAGCAAACAAGTGAAAATGAAAAACTTTTAAAGCTGTACTATTTATAACAGCATTTTAAAAGTCACAACAGCACCCAGTTTCCCTGTAAAACTCTACTTTCCAGCAACTTTCAAGGCTATTCCATGGCATGGCCAAAGGGATGCCTGCGTCAGGGGTTCTGCAGCTGGGGCAGCCCGCATCCGCCCCCAGAACCACTACCGTGGGTGGAGGGCAGTC
This sequence comes from Petromus typicus, assembly GCA_004026965.1. Lineage (NCBI taxonomy): Eukaryota > Metazoa > Chordata > Mammalia > Rodentia > Petromuridae > Petromus > Petromus typicus. The sequence goes on along the minus strand of PVIR01003810.1, from coordinate 32,808 downwards.
CGCAGCAGGCTGCCCTCATGCTGCTCAGCGCCTTCCTCCCGGGGGCAAGACGGTGTACATGGTGCCCTCGTGGCAGGAGGCCTCACCAGAGTCAGTCCTTTGTGGCACTGTCACAGCACCTTCTCCACGACAGGATGGCAAGGCAGGGAGCCGTGATCGTGTTACCCAGTCCCGTGTGCCCGTCATCCCCCAGCATCGCTGTCACGCGTGAGGACGACACTGGAGAGAGGAGCCTCGAAGATACGTCCTCGGGGGTGGGGGGGCTTGTCACATGCCCAGGAAGGCAGCCGCCTGGGGACCACCTTTGCCTGATGCCTCCCTTGACCTCGCCTGAGCCTCACCTGTCGCCACCTGTGTGAATGCACCGTTCCTGGTTCGGCACCTCCCGTCAGGGCTGCGTGCCGGCCAGCGCTCAGCCGGCGTCACGTCAGTCGGACATGTTACTCTTCCTTCCCTCCTGTCCCTCGATTTCCTGTACATCAAACTAGAACCTGAATACGAGGGGGCTCTGAAACCATCACTGGGCCAATGCATGATTATACCTCTATGTCTGGAAAGACTTAAAAATGACTAAATTATGCGGAATTATTTAGCCCTTTAATTTGAGTTTTTTGCGATGTTTGCAAAATTATTTCACATCAGTATTTGTTTATACCTCTGTCTATTGTCTAAGGCACCGGCATTATTACCCCGTCTACACACTGAGAAAACCCTCAACAAATTGTTGAATTACCTCCAGATGACAGAAATGGTAGAAGAACAAGGCCTCCAACTCCAGCCTGATCCCCTTTGCTCCCCCCGATTAGTTCCAGTCTTTGCAGTTACTAAAGACACAGCAGCTCCTGGGACAGGTAGGGTGAGCCCCACACCCCAAGGTCGGGTGACTCTGCTGGCCTTGCTGGAGTCCCAGAAGCTGGCCTGATAAATGAGTCTTTCCCGTGGGGTCTGTGGACCTCAGATAACCTTCTTCCTGTCTGAACTTCTCTCAGTAACTCTGACCATTTGGAAAGAAAACAAACCTATACAAGAAGGAATTTAAAGTGTTATTTTAACTTTGTATATCATGCATACAAAGTTAAGCAAACGAGTTTGAGTAAGTTCTTCACACATGTGCTCCAGATAAATCCAAGGGCTTGAAATTTAACTCCTTGACCCCCCAAAAGACACGACAGTCATTGTTCTTCCTGTTCTCTCACCACCTTCCACCAATCGCCCCCTTCACTGCTTCCTCCACAGCGCCCTGCAAGCTGCAGGTGTACGTCAGTCAGCTCACTGTTACTGTGACAAGTAAGACGCAATCAGCTTAGATGTTTTTTTGGCTCCTGGTTTGGGGGGTCCAGTCCATGATCGAGTGGCCCCCTGGTCTTCCCACTGCAGCACGCAGCACACCATGGCAGCACAGAGTCAAGCAGCACTGCCCCTCTCCTGGCAAGGAAGGAAGGAGCGAAGGATGAGGGGCTGGGGTCCCACTTCTCCCACAACAGCACGTCTCCAGTGACCTCAAGCCCTGCTAAGCTTCCGTCACACCGCTTACATTTGCACATCTCCCCAAGGTTCACACACCTTTACCACATGAGCTTGGGGAACCTTGAGATCCAGGCTACAGCTGGCTGAATGAACACTGAGAACGTCTTCCTGAATTATTCTCTTTGTCTTGGTTTCTTAAAGAAGAGAATTATTGCTTCATTCTTAGAAAGGAAGCCAGAAAGTAAACATCTGGAGATGAGAAAGAAGATAGGAAAAGGAGGGGGAGAAATCGCATTGAACTTGATTAAGATATGTTAACTGTGTGCACCGATTTCTCAAAATAAACTCCTCTATCACATGATATTAATGTACATTAGAAATCAAAGAAGTTATCAGCACGGGTACATTTGGCCATTGCAAGAGCACAGTGCATCCCCTCCACACAGACCCCCACACACGGTCGTAGACGTACACACCACAAACAGCTGTGAGTGTGTGCCTCTCCGCAGTGTTCGAACACCCTTGATCCCTGTATTCAGAACACAACTACCAAAGGAAGGATTCACGACATCAAGTGTCGGGGGGGACCTGCCATCCTTCTGCCACCCAACCTGTAACATTTAAACTTCACAGACTTCAACAGAAGTATCACTCCTAGGTCATGATACTGTAGATCAGTAAGTTAAGTAGACACCGTGCCGGAAGTGAGACAGGCTGGCTCTTGAGGTGTGAATGCGGAGGACAGCGGGGGCACTGGGAGCACAAATGAGGCAGATTCGCTGGCTGGCACTTTGAAGAGGAGGAGTCCACTTTGCCCAGAGATGACCGCAGTGACTGACATTCTAAATGGGGAATTCCATGGACGTGATTTGTTTCCCATTCGATCCCTATTTAATCAATATTACCTAAGTGACTGTACCTGTAATCTCACTAGCTGGTTGTGGTTTTGCCCACCTCATGCCCACCTTGTAATTTTCCACTGCGTCTCACAGTTTGGTCCTCCTTTGTACCTGCCTCACACATCATGGATTTGTCACACTGAAAAGCGGGGAGGGAAGGCACCCCATTCTCTGGTCCTGCTCCTGCTTCTCTGGACAGAAGCTATCTTTTTCTCAGTAAAGTTTTCTACTCTTACTGTCTGTTGCCCCTAGAATTCACTCTTCAATTTTAGGGAACACTAACTCACCTTGTGGATTTGTGGCAGATCTGGAACTTGCATTTCTTCCCCCGAGAAAAAAACTAACTTGGGAATATCCAGTTACATTGTCCAGGGACACACAGCTTTGAATCCAGATCCAAATTCCACAGCCTTCTCTGCTTCATGCAAGACCTCCAGTGACAGGTAGTTGTCTCAACTCTGTTACTTCCTTCTGTCTGATTCATGTGCTCAAGTCTTCACAGAAACTGTCTGGCATAAAACAGCAAGCTGACTACAGGCAGCACTTAAAATACTTTCATGAAAGCAACTGAAAGGCCAGAAACACAGAAATACAGTCAGCACTTGACGTATTTGTTTTCACGTGCATCCTGTCTATCACCTTTCCATTAGTGTGACACTTTTCAATCTTGATAATCTCCCTGCTTTGGAAATAAGAAATGAAGGGATTATAGTTATATTTCATATTTAGCTGGGATAGCGAGGGGTCTTTCAGTAATTCTGAACACTTCAATGTGTTACGCTGGATAGTCATCAGTGCTGATCAAAGAGTGATCAGTTTAGCTCAGTGGTTCTAGTGCCTGCCTAGAGCAAGGTCCCGAGTTCAGTACCCGACAACCACATACCACAATGCCAGACATGGTGGCTCACGTCCATCAGCAATCAGTACCATTACAATGTGGTGTGTGGTGGCTCACACCTATAATCCCAGCACTCAGCAGGCCGAGGCAGGAGGATTGCTGTGAGTTTGAGGTCGAGTTCAGGACCAGCCTGAACTATAAAGTGAGGCCCTGTCTCAAAAAACTTTTTTAAAAAGTGACTAATTTGTATTCAGTACCTATTGTTGAATATGGGTAAGTTCAAAGATTTCAACCAAAAAATAATTAAAATATAAAAACTTTGGTTATTAGTGAAAATCATCAATATAGTTGTTAGGTATTAAAACCTCCCTCCTTGACAATGTGTTCTGGTCTTTCAAACACAGCTTCAACCCAGATTTTCTAATTAAAATTTTATTGTGGGCAGTTCTATTCCACTTGATGTAAAGTAACCAGCTATAAAACACAAAAAGAGCAGAAATGTCTAAAAGCATGTATAAGATCATGTTTCCTAAAAAGTTACGAAGAAATTCCTCTTTGAGAAAGCCAAGAAATTTTGTCACAGTCCCTCCACTGGCCCTGCTCGGGAGTCAGCCCCGGGGCTCTGCACGGGAGCCCCACTTGTGGGGGAGGGTCGGCAAGCTGCCTACACCAGCAACCGCTCTCCCAAGGGCAGGTCTCCTGGGAGGGCGGTCACCACCCCGGAGCCCTGGGAGGCCTGCGAATGGCTGGCAGGCCTGAGGGCTCCATCACAAGTCATTTCTCCCGAGCCCTGCTGGTAGGAGGAGAGTTACCCGCAAGTCCTGGCCTCCGGTGGGCCGAGGGCGTGCCCCGCTCAGTGTCAGACTTTTCAGCTGAGTGGACAATCTAGCACAACAGCAGGACCTGGGGTGGGAACGCCGGGGTGCCAGAGCACTCCTGCTCTTGTTGGTAACTTCATTTCCCAAACGTTCATAATTAAACAGCTTTTATTGAAGTAACCAGCATGAGCTCCTTAGCTTTGTTTTTGCGACCGATATCGTGTTTGTGGAGCCAAATATTAGAGACTTTGATACTGAATACCTCCTCGGATGTGTTAACGTTGGCACGGTCTCGAGATTGTGAAGATGCAGGCTGCCTCTGCACACCCTCCCCGAAAGCTCTGGCGCATCGGACCCCCACTCCCACCCAACCGCAAAGCAGCAGTGCTCCCGTAAGACTCGCTTAACCATACTTCTTCCGAAATTCTCAGGGAATGGTGTGCAACAGAAATAGGGTGAAATATGAGCTCAAAGTGTCTGTCGGACCAGAAGTTTTCAAAGAAAACATTTCTTAAATCTTGCACGCACTGCCATTTCAGCAGGCCTATTAGAGGAGATGGAAATGGGGGCGAACTGTCTCCAGTCGCTGACACAGGAATAGCAAACAGAACTCAGAGCAAATAAACCAGCTCCGAACTGGCATCTCCGAGCCCCCAGCCAGTGACCCCCTTCACTCCCCCGGCGGCGTGGCCAGCCCACCCTGCGGGACAAAGGGCCAAACCACAGGTTAATCAGATGAGACATTAGTTAGCAGCCTAGATGACTAGCAAGTGATTAATCAGGGAAAGTCTCCAAACAGGAGGAGAAGAAATAAACAACAAGCACATGTAGCCCCGTTTGGCTCTAGATAAGGCAGCCCGCCCGCCCCAAGGTGTCCTGCTGGGCCGGAGCATCTGTCTTGCTCACTCCTGTAATACTCTCACATGCGCCCGGAGAACACAGGCCAAGAGGGCTCCAAATGAAAAGGAGATGAGGGATTTGGAGGAAATTATGTGAGCGAAGGCTCCTGTGGGAGATCTGTGGCGAGCCCTGACCTCCCCTTTACATTTGTGCTTATTGCATGTAAACGCTGCTTTGTTCCAACATTTCAAAACGGTTCTGCACGTGGTTGCACACTCCGACCATTCGGAAACCACCCGTTCTCCAGCCGCGTCCTCGTGGAAGGGGTCACTGGGTTGCCCCTGAGGCTCCACCCCGCCAGCGAAGCCGTGGTCTGCAGTTTTCAGGAGTCACTGGCTGCTTCTTCAATGTTGATTAGGGTGAGGGAGAGCGGACGGGATGGGAAACAGGACAGTCAATTCGAGAGGAAACTCTTAGCCTCCGGCCCAGGCAACCCGCCGTTGGTCTGTGTTGCATCTTTCTCCTTCTGGAAGCACAAACACCCCTGCAGAGCACGCCTCATGTGAACCGCACTGTGCTCGCTCGCGCTCCGCGGCGGGCGACGTGAGCGCGGAGCCCGCGCTACTCCCAGCCCCACACAGTGGTCTTAACCTATGACCTGCTCTCAAACGGCTCCATAGCAAATCACTGTTCAATAAATACCACTTAATAGCAGAGATTTGTTTTACTGCCAGATTATTTGCAGGGAGAGAAAGAGGTTGGATGAGTCATTTCATCTTTAATTATAAAATTAAGGTAGCTTCTAAATATTTTTATGAATTCAGCCTCAAGCTAAACTTACAAGTTACCACAAAAATGAGCTGGAAGTATTCTGGGAAGGAGTCAGAAGAACGGAAGGACAGAGGTGCGGAGAGGCAAGAAGCCAAACATGAGGCTGCTCCGTTTCCCTGCCTTGAACTAAAATGAGGCCCAGTGGCCTTTCCTCAGCCCGTGTCAGGTGTCCGTCCCGAACCACGTGAGGAGCGCAGCACAGACGCCCGCCAGTGCCCGACAGGAAGGCTCCACGTTTCTGTGGCTAAGCACAAGGCAAAGCCCAGCTCTGCCACCCTCTGGAGGGGAGAGCCAGGCTGAGGAAGGAGCTCAGGCCTGACTCCGAGAAGCCAGGAAAGTGCTGCCAGGGTCCGTGCCCTTGCCAGCCCACCCTAAAGGGCACACACAAGCAGCACCGACCCTCCCTTCTTGTAGAGTGCATCCCCCTCCTCACCTCCTTTCTGGAAAAGTGCCACCCTCCTTGAGTTGTTTCCTTCTCACTGTTTGACGCCAGTGTTTCCCTTGTGCTTGGTTTTCTAAGTAGATCCCGACATTTCCATCTACAAGCACATGACCCGGCAAAAGCTTGTGATCTTCAGGAAAGTCCACTGACACTTCCTCTTGCTGCCCGCACACCTTCACTTGCTCACAACATTGATGACCATGCTACAGGCCTCCCTGGAAGCCAGGCCCTGCAGAACGTTTGCTTTCAGGGCTGCCAATGACCCCTATAAGTCTAATCTTTCCAAAGCAGGTACACCTTCTTCTGTTCTGGTTATGCATCTTGCCCGGAGCACAGAAAAGTCTGAGAGGTGGTAAGCGTCCCTCACTAACGGTACTGTCTCCCCCAAACCCATCTTTTCCAAATTCTCTGGTTGCTGAGTGCATCATGGGAAATCTCTATCAGTGTCTTCCTCAGAGCAATTGCCACATCTCCCCCATGACATCCCCACCCAACCACGTCAAATAAGCACGAGTACACAAGATGACACTGGTTCCCTGTCCACCAAATTTGGCACTGCTATCTCTGAAAAGTGACACGTAGTACCTCCTATACAGAAGCTCGGAGCTTGACAAGGAAAATAGACGTATGAATAAGTAACTGTGACCAGAAAAGATGCATGTGACACTAGATATAGCACAAAGATAGAAGTAGGTAAACGGTGACCTTTTTTCCCTAAATCTATTCCAATGATCTCCAAATCTTATTGCTCTCTAGAAAGTCACTCACAAGAGTGAAACCTTAGCAAATGACTTTTCCTGGGAGCTGCATTGATAGCACTTCAAACTCCCAGCAGGAGGTGATATCCCAAGTCATTCTGATGTACTCACACTGTGTCTGGAAGCCCTGCAGCAGCAAAAGGTATTGAAAGATAAGAATATGTGCAGAGAAAGAAAAGCAAGATGGCAGATTATGCTAAATGACATCCTCCTGGGGGTGATAATATTCCACTGCAATGACAAAACGCCTGACATCCACAGCTCAGAAGAGAAACGACTTGTTTTGGTTCATGCTTCCGGAGGTTCAGTTCATGGTCAGGTGCTCCAAGGCAGGAACATTTTAGAGGAAAGGGCTGGTGGAGGAAAACTGCATGCCTGTAGCAGCCAAGAATTACAATGGGAGAGGGAGAGTTGAAGCAGTGGAGAACAAGTGCATTCACTAGGTCTTACTCCCACCACCTCCAGATCATGCTGTCAGATTGTGATCTTCTCAGAGATGAATCCACTGAAGGTCCATCCCCCTTCCAACAGCCCAGTGGGAACCAAGCACTCAGCACAATGTGGCTTTTGGAGAAAACTTTAGATCCCAACATAAGCAGCCTCAAGTCTATCTAGCTGGGCAAGAAAGCTCAAAATATCCCAAGAACTCTGTCAAAAGCACTGCCAGGAGCTGTGCCGTCCGTGCTCACTCAGGACAGTGCCAGCTGGTGATACAGGCCTTGGTCTCTGTGGTTGGACCCCCTGACAGCTGTGCCATTCCCAGCTGCCAAACTGTACCCAGCAACACTATGCTCATGTTTATACCTACGCTGTGCAGAAGAGCAGCACTTTGATGAGTGTTTCACCAATGGGACCTACTGCTGTCTTCAAATTCACACATAGCTGCTCTATGACAAATGGGTCAAACTTTTCTTGCTTGAGTTATTGTCATGATGGCAACAGGAAAGGTCACTGGGTCCAAAAGAAGGGCAAAGTAGAAGCTGTCCACAGCGCAAAGAGCTTTCTTTCTATGAGTGATGAAGTCAGAGAACCAAACTGTATGCCTGGAGGGCACCTGTGAGCTCTACCCCCTGGCTACCAATAAGCAAGAGCAGACAAGCAGATTCAGGATCAAGGAGGATATTTCTGTCTCAGCAGAGGAAGTGGAAGGTGGGCTAAAGCCCAAGAGTGCCTTTGGATACTGTTACAGAGGAAACTGTCATGAGATGCCACTGCTTGGCAAGGCCAGGTCCTGACAAAAGTTCATGAGACCAAGAAGGAGTTAACTTTACACTCAGCTCTGAAAAGAGTTGAAGTTATTTCTTGTCATATCAAAATACTTGCAAGTGACGTCTCAAGTCCGAAAGTGCCAGGCATGAACAATTGGATTTGCTCAGCAGCCACGGGGGGCTGCAATGCTGTTGGACTGCATTCTGCACACCGAGGCAGAAGGACCATGTTCCGCCCTCCTAATCTGATGAATCCTTGTCATAAATTTTGCTGCGGCAGCCAGCAGGGCGACTTCTGGCTCAGAGCAAGGGGAGGAGGCCACTTTACGAGGGCCAGAGGAGACAGCAGGCCGCCAAGCCCTCTGCCAGAAGCTAGTAAATCAGCAGTCCATGGAGCGACATGAGGGGCAGCCAGCTCCACCTCCGGTCTCTCTGGGCCCAGAGTACAGGTGAGCAGTGTGGAGCAGCAGGGAGGTGATTGCTGTGGGGACGCCTGGGGCTACGCGATCCGAGCCCTGGGCCTTGAAGGTACAGTACAACCCCCACAGTTGTCAGAGCCTGCTGCATGCCAGGCGTCTGGCCAGTAAGTGCTATGCTGAGTGCTGCAGTGGAGGGCCAGTGAGAGGGGGTGCCTCCAGCAACAGCTCATACCCGGAAGAAATCACATGGTGAAGAAGGACCTTCCTGAGTCATCTTGGTTACCACAACAAAGTATCCCAGGCCAGGTGGCTAAAACAACAGGCATTTATTTTCTCAGGAGTTCTGAAGGCTGACAATCCCGGGTCAAGGTCCTGTGAGGCTGGTTTCCTCCAGGCTCTTGCTGTGTGTAAAGAAAAACAGGAAAGTCTCTGGTGTCTCTTCTTAAAATGACACAGACCCTACTGGATCAAGAGCCTAACTTCTTGACCCAATTTGACCTTCACTTTTTCGTAAGAACCATTAGGCCAAACTCAGTCACACTGGACTGAGGATTGTAAGACAGGAAGTCAGGAGAATTCAACATTCAACCAGGAATCAAAGCACTCCATAAAAGGAGCTCTAATTCCAGGTGTTTAATGCACTGTTGGGTTTAACACAGCCCACAGGAGCGACTCGCCGACAGAGTGGCCTGAGGGAGGAGCAACACCACGGGAAAGGCACCTGATCAGGGTGGACAGCACGAGCAGGAGCGTAGGAGAGCACGGGCACAGAGGGCAGTGAGGGCCAGGGCCCGGAGGCCCCGTCTGTCTGGGCTGCATCTCGTCACTGGGTCCTGGACAGACATCTGCAAGCCTCGGTTCTCTCAGCTGTAAACAGAAATGATGGACTGTTTACTGAGTACCGGAGGTTGCCAAGCCCACTCCTCCATGACGGCTCATAATGCTGGCTTCCCAGGCAGAGCAGCATTCAGTGTAAACCACAGGGTCCCAGGAAGCAGGTCCCTGTGTGGGGACAGGTGGGGGCTTGGAGAGAGGCAGGACAAACCACGGAGCAGTCTAGGCTAGCAGTTTATTTAGTGCCATAGCAAGACATTAAATAAACTAAATAAAGTTTTCCCTTTGATCTGAGAGTGCTAGAAAGTTTTGGAGGACTTGATACATCAGAAGATTCTCCTGACATCCACAGGAGGCAAGCTCTAAGGAGGGATCCAGAGCAGGGCTGGGGGTCCCTGACATCCCAGGAGAGTCACCCAGCAGTGACCTGCCTGGCAGCCTAGTCCCTTCTTACTGCTCCCACAATATACACAGCCCTGCGCCCAGGGTTGGCACTGAGGCTGTAGTTCCTACAACAAGGTACGAAGAGCTGGTGCTTCTAGTCTTTTCATGCCCTGTCTGTCCTCCCCAACCCTCCAGCAGCCACTGGGCCCATCTAGATGGACTGCAGGCCCAGGCAGGGGAGCCTCACCTGCTTCCTCTCCTTGCACCCTGGCTCGGGTCCTGGGAGACTTCCGACCTGCTTCTTCCAGGTGCTGGCAAGTCACAGCACTGCAAAGTGAGCTCTGATGACCCTGTCCTCAGACTTCTTCCTCGTGGGCGCCCTGGGCACAGGCTCTGGCACACCTGAAGCCATTTGCCCTTGAGACACTCATCCTTCCCTGGGGCCTCTCTATAATCTCCTTCCTGGTGCACAGCTGGCCAGGGCCACCTCTGACCCCACTGCGGCCCATTTCCTCCCACTGTTCCCAGAAATTCATCTGCATGGTTTCTTCACATCCAGACTTCCGGGAGGGAGCGGTCTCGCAGGACCGTGTACTCCTCATTCACCTGTCTGTGGCATCGAGCACACAGGTCAGTGTAGATCTGAACTGGATGAGGGTGCACATGACGTCAGGCAGGAGTAAACACCAGCATGGAGACCCACCCTCCGCACTCTGGGTCCACGTCACGTGGCCCCTGGGACTGGACCAGAGGCCACTGCAGGCACGGAGAAACCAGGTAGCAGAATGGCTCGCCGCGTTTGTCAGGCCAAACCCCAAACAGGCGCCATGAAGGATTCTCTGTTATGAATGTTGTTTAGAAGCTAAAAGAAAACCAGAGGCCAACCAGAGTTCCTGAAATGAGTGTGAAAACTCAGAAGAGAATGTACAGTTGATAGCAAGCAAAACATTCATAACAAGCAAACGTCATCCATAATAAAAATCGCATGTTGAAGACCTATCATGTGCCAGCTAATGAGCCAAACACCATGTGCAGATCATCTTATTTTTAAACAAAACCTTATTGTTCATTTTCATGTACCAGAAGGAATGAGCTCCTCTGAGCTAAATACCATGAGCTCCTTATTGCGCTGCTGCCTCCACAAATCCTTGCAGCAAAAGCTCAGACCACCCCTAGAACCTCAGTAGTGAGCGCTCCCCAAAAGAGCAGAAAGCACCGTGGAGACCAGGACTACACTTGAGACGTGGAAGGCAGGGGAGACACACAAAGAAGCACGCAACGCACACGGCCCTGCGGCGGCTCCCTAGGCCCCAGCTTCCAGGCGTCACTTTCTCTCTGGGCTCTGGTGGTCTGTGCTGCATGACGTCCACGCCACCAACAATCTCCTATATTACATGCCTTTTCTTTCTAGGCAGCCTGTGACCTTTCCGAAGGCAGAGGGTCCTTGAACATTTGCAGAACTCTTCCCCCGATTCTGTGCAAAGTGTGAGCTCCCATACGCATGTGCATAGACTTCCTCAGAGCTCTCAAGTGTAATCTGAGAATCACTAGCAGAGTAAACAAATCCCTGTCCTATGGTAGCAGATACTATCTTTTATGTTTTTCCCTAAGAAGAAATTTTTCCAGTCTCTTCTCATAAGTGCTCTCTAATGGGGTCTTTGCTTTGTCTATTCCATTTAGCTCAAGCCAGAAGCCAAAAAATTACAGAAAGTGCACAAGGAACCAGCTAACACAGTGACGCAGTCAGGAACTCAGTGCTTTTACCAGTATCTCCTTATTCAGGAGTACAAAGTTTTATATTTCCATGGCCCAGAAGGTGGGTGGTAGAGGGTGCCTTGTGAGGAAGCCTGCTTCTCAGCGTGTGCCCATACTTGGCACACAGGAGCAGGAGCCATCCAGCCTTAAGGTGTTGTTCTCCGAAGCTCGGGGTGGCTGTCAGAGAGCCACCAAGGGAGGAAAAGACCCATCACCTCATCTAGAGGACACTCCTACAGGGCGGGGCTGAGAACTAAGTCTTGACCTTGGAAAATGGTAACTATTAGGACTTCTCACACTGAAAATCTCATGTAAGGTCCAAAGGATGAAGAAGGGTTTACTTAAGAAAACTCTTGACCAAATACAGGGAGTCAAAGCAAAGCCATGAATAATGGGCCATGAGCAATCAGGGAGGGTCAACAAAGCCAGAGGTGGTGAGTGGGAGTAGAAGCAAGAATGGTTATCTGTGAAGGGTTTTGCAATCAATTCTAGTAGTGAGATTCTTTAAAAGTAAAAGCACATATGGAACACCAAATAGATTTTTAACCCATTTTTATTAGTGAACTACTATGTTTATCAATTGTAAAGACAATTGATAATATAAGGAAAGTAGTAAGATGAGAATTGAAAATGAGCAACAGGAATCCATTGCACATTTTTGTTAGTATCTGATTTACTTCAGTACATTGTTTTAATAATAGTTCAAAACTAAAATGGTTTTGCAAATGGTGACTTTTCATCCAGCTGCTTTACTGCAAGGAGGGTCAACCAAACAGCAATGGGAGAGAGCTCTTAAGTCTGCAAAAAATTTAAAGAATTGAATATGTTGAAGAACTCTTCAGACTTACATAGTCACTAAAGAAGATACCTTTTTTACTTAAAATATCCCCAGCTAGAAAATCTAATTTTTGCCACTGGATTCGATGGACTGAGATGGGCTAGGAGGATACGCTAGGTGACCCATCTTGAAAGTTTCTGGAAGCATGATTCAGCCATAAAAGCATAAATTTCTTTCATTTTTACCATATGTATAGAACTGGAAGAAGTCATTTCAGATGAAAGGCCCTAAAAGACAAATACCTTGTCTCACTCATATGTGGAATCTAAAAGGATTGGACTAGATAAAATAGTGGTTACTGAAGCCTGGGGCAGGTGCAGGTGTGGGAAAGGGAGGAAGCAACTGCCCAGGGGAGACGGCGCTCCAGCTCCACTGGAGGAATGGAGCCCAGCATCCTGCCGCACAGAAGTGTGGACGTATTTAACATGAATGTCTTAATGAGTCTTAAATAGAAGAGAGTATTTAAATTTGCTCACTATAAGAAATAATGAAATTTTAAAGTGATGGTGATAGATATGCTAATTGCCCAGAGTTGAGCTTAGCCAATAGACAAGGTGAAATTGAACCACACAGTGAATGTTTAAAGTAAAAAGTAAGACACACTGCTATCAATCACCCTCAAAATGCTCCTCCTCATTTCAAATACACTTATTCTATCACTCTTGCCATTTTCTTGTTTTTTTTAAATTCAAATCTCTATTGGTACATCATGAATATACATCATCATCATCTCATTCAACGTTGAGAGTTCATACCAGAATATGACATGACTCGATTCTCATTTTTCCCCTCCCCCTGCCCTGCAACTCCCCACCCACTATATACATAATTTTTGTTTCCTTTTTAATTACTGTCACATTCTTTTTCCCCTCGTTATTTACCCCTACACCTTTTTTTCTTTTAAATATTTTGTTTCACAATATCAACTATATATACTAGAACTCGTTTACATACACTCTTACCACTTTTTGAAACAGTTATGGAAGTCCTCTTTCATAAGTATCTTTAAAAGATGTGATTATAAACAATATTAATAAACACTGCTGCCTGGTGTCATCCAATGGAAAGCCAGCTTACAAAACTTGATGATGTACCCTCATCCACTTCAGTCACCAGATGTGGCACTGTGCAATTTCTACTTCCTTCCCAAAGTCAAAATGACCAAAAAGATTAACATTTTAAGCTGATTCTGTACATCAAAGAAGCTTTAAAAGTGCAACTAAAGACACGCAGGAAAGAAGAGGACTTCTAGAACTGCTTTAGAAAGTGGCAAGACTGATGGGTTAAGGGTAGGAAAGTGTGGAAGCACATTTTACTACATAATCTTTTTAATTTAAACATTCCCCATATTTTTCAATCACACCGTCCACACACATGAATCTACTCATCTCAATGTACCTCATAAATGTGTACAAATATTATGTCAATAAAAAAATAAAGTCTGAAAGGACTTTTATCTAGAATATATAAAGAACTTTAAAAAAATCAGATTCCCCCAAATATAAAGACCCAATCCAAGATGGGCACCTGAAATAGACATTTTTCAGACACAAAAAGTAGAAGCATCAAATAAACATATGAAAACATGTTCAACATCACTTATCATTTGAGAGAAGCAGATGAATGCATCATTGAGATTGCATTTCACTCCAGGACACATAGCTGCTATTAGGAAATAAGCCAATAACAAATGCTGGCTGTGGGGAAAAAGGAAGCTTCCTCCACTCTTGCCGGGAGTACAGACCGGTTAAGTCACTATAGGAATCTGTATCGCGATGCTTCAAAAAACTACGGCTAGAGGTCCCACTTGATGGAGGTATTCGCCTTCTAGGTGTCTTCCCAAGAGAATTAAAAGCATCATACCACAGCGATACATGTGCACCCATGTTTGCAACAGTACAGTTTGTGACAGCTAAATCCTGGACACAGCCCAAATGTCCGTCAGCTGATGACTGGATAAAGAAGATGTGCCACTTGTGTGTGTTATATGTATATAATGGATTACTACTCAGCCATAAAGAAAGATAAACGAGACATTGCTAGGTAAATGGATGCAGCCCAAGACCATATTCAAGTGAGACACACAGGACACGCATGTAAACACCAAATGGGGACTCTGGTGTGAGAAACTGAAGGTGCAAATGGGGATCAAAATGTATGATAGACATTGTGAGATAGAAAATGTTCGAAGGAGAAAGGGAACTGGAGAAGGGGAATGAAAAAGGCAAGAAGGGAAAGAAAAACGAGGAAAGAAGGAAGAAACCCAAACAAAGCTCCTGGAAATGGGGAGAGGTGAAGGGGTGGGGGGGGCAGGAGACTGGGAATGTGAGAACTAATGTATCATGTACAGGTACAGATTCCCAATAAGGGATGTGATGATAATGTGTACTAAGTGTACCAATAAACTTAATGAAAATAGGTGACAGATGATAGATAGACAGACAAAAGTCTGCACGGAATGGTCACAAAAACCAACAAGGCCCTGAGGGAGGACTACTGAATTATTGAACAATTCAAGTGGAGAAGGACAAGGGAAACTCCCACACATCGGAAGGCTCAGTGGGGTGGTAGAAAGGAACAAAACACTGGAGGCCTCGGAATCAGGACAGACCTCTAGATGTCACTGCTAACTGTGGGATCTTAGGAGCCTATTCACGTTTTCTAGATGTTATCCTTCAACTTGGAGTGCCACATTTCCTTCACTAGTTTGCTGTGCACATCAAATGAGATACAGTGTGAATCGGCATTCAGTGAGCACCAGGGTGCAGCATCCCTGACAACAGGAAAGAGATGCAGGACCCGGTGATCGAGTCTACAAAGCCTGATCCAGGCTTGAGAAGTCTCAGAAACAGCACCCTATGGAGGAGGGGGCAGGGGGGGAAGAACCAGGCCCCCTCGGTTTTCCTGCCTCCATGGGCAGTGGACAGGACTGAGCCAAATGGGGAACTGCAGAAGATGGCCGTGAAAGTCGTGCAGGCCAGGAGGAGCTGACCGTGCACAACAGAAGCCTGGAGGACGCCTCTCTACTCCAGCGCTGTCCTCTTCAGGGACTGTTCTAAGTGAGATTTCTGCAGCAAGAAATCCCTACAGCACCTCCTACCAAGAGTCTGCAGTGACGTCCGGCAGAGAAGGAGAGATGGCAACACCCGTGTCAGACTTTACAGCAGATCAGGCAGAAAAGGGTGCCCTTGGGGCAGAGGCCTGGAAGGTGCCTCCCGCACCCATGGCCAAATGGTCGCTATGTGGTTAATGGAAGCTCTGGGAATCTCTTCCCTGTTCCAGATCAAACTCTTGTGTTCTTTTATTGCTTTCATAATTAAAACAGTTCAGTTACTTGATTCCCAGAAAACTTGCTTCTTATCTTCCACTGGGACAGGACGTCTTTTGTGGACAAGATCCTGATTTTCCCTTTGCCTAGGCTGCCTCCCAGCACGTTAGCTGCCTTCTGAGCCCACTCCAACACCTCTACCTGCACTATAGGGTTCAGGAGTCAGACATGGACCTGGATGAGATGCAACATTACATTCTTCAGAAAGAGAAAGAAAGTGAATCCCCCGAGTCTCAGTCCTTCCCACAATGCACTAGGAGACAGTACTTCCCACTTTCATCTAATAGCTTCTTCCCTGCTGTGTTTGTTCAGCACCAAAAGTTCTCTTCCCTTTCCACTCTGATAAGGCAAGTTTCCACTTGCTGGAATAAAGTGTTAAAGAGAGTTCATGCTCATTCCGGCTGATCTCTTACCAAGCTTACCTAAAGATTACCGGTTCACAGAGATCATTGTCCTACAAGAGGCTGTAATTAAGTGTTGTGACATAGATGCTCAGAAGGTGATTCATGATGGCCCGTCAGCTCTGTCATTTTCAAAGGGAAGGGCTGTGGTATGTAAACCCAATTATGACAGCAAGGGAAGAGGAGACAGACCAGAGAGAAGCACGTTACAAAGGTCCCTGCAGGTAGAGCCTCTTGCCCCAGAAGGGTGAGATATCTGTCAGGAGCACTGCTCCAGTTGCTGCCCTGACTCTACAATGCAGCAGCACCCCAGCCACAGTCCCAGGCACCTCAGGATGCCAAGCTCCAAGCTGCGGCGGAACCAACGGCAGGGACGCTAGCTGTCCTGTCTTTGAGAGGCCTTCATTTGCCCATGGGATGTTTGCAGTGGACTTCACAACCAGGATCATGCCAACGTTTTTGAAATACCCATCCAGGTCAACTGCCAGTGTACGCCAGCTGTCCTCACTTTCCAAGTAAGATTGTGACACTGAACCACAAGGAACTTGACAAACCTCTTTGTCCGCATCTCCAGGGGAAGGGGATGTCAGTCACGGATTCTCTGTCATTATCAAATATAACACCTGGCCAAATGGGTACTCACAATTGTGTGCTGAAATACCAGAATTTGGTGACCTGCACCCATGTTACTCACTTTTCCGAAGCATGTCACAATCTTAACAATCTCTTTCAGCACGTATCATACCCCAGTTGTCGGTGGACGCCATTTTTCTTTCTTGGGACGACCTTTGTGTAGAATTATCCATAAGTCCAGTGTGTCATAAGTCCAAAGAAGCTTCTCCACCATTCAACCTGAGTAAAAGAGAATATGAGGGAATACTGTCCCCAGGAACGACCAGGCCACATCCAATATCTTCCGCCAAAATGATGCTGTAATATCCATTCTTGTACATGAGATCTACGTAAGCATCTTTTGAGGGACCAGAGGGCATGGGTGCACTTAATTTGTCAGCTGGTCATTCATGTCCTGGGTCAAATATGCTACAAGGGTTCCTTTCTCTTCCACATTCATTTTCAAGACTTCTTTCCACAGCCTAGATATTAATATCTTGTCTATGTAAGGTAGTTCAAGAATATTTCTCCAACTTTAAACTTTTACTGACTTTATTAATCTCTTTACATTTGATATGATCAAATTCATCATTTTTGTCTATGTATTGCATTTTGAAGATTTTATTTTTCTTCTACCCTTCTAGGCATCAAAACTATTCCCCTATATCTTCTTCAACTGACACGGTAGTATTTATTTCTTTTCATGCCAGATTTATTTTTCTGTACATTTTGAGAGCTTTCTGAAATCTAGCTACCGAACTATTTCTTTCTTCTCTACTGATTTATTTGGACAATTTTCTGTAATATTAACTTCCCAGAGAATGATATACACATACATAGAAATAGACAGGCGTACAGACTCAATTCTCCAGTGTGTCCCACTGGACTGGCTTTTGGACACAAATACCACACTTTGTTGCATGCCTTACTATCATGTATTATACTTGTTCTTTTTTCTATACATTTAAAGTTGATTTAACTATTCAAATACTTTAATTCTTCCTTGTAATTTTTAGAATGAGTTTATCAAGTTCCTAAAAGTATCTCACCAGAATATTCAATGAAACTGAATACTATTAAATATGTTTAATACGATCTGGGATCTAACAAATTTTTGCACCTATTACTTCCAATGGCATGTCTGGGTTTTTTTCTCCTATGAAAGCTTCTTTTGATTTTACTTTACAAATTGCCCAAGTTATAACAAATATTCATCTGGAGATTCTTTTCGTATATGGAGATTATAGATTCAAAAAGTTCAACAGTTTTGAATAACTACATAATAAATAATGGGAACTGTATTAATTATTTTTCTCATTGCTGAGACAAAATACCTCAATACCTGTATTTAAAGGAGGAAAGTTTACTTGGCTTACAGTTCACAGAGATTCCAGGCCACAGTCAGCTGGCTCCAGGCAGGTAGCACAGCAGAGGAGAAACAGCTCATGACAGCCAGAAGATAGCAAAGCAACACAGAGCCTTGATAGTATCTCTCTGCCCCTTCTATCTGATTCAGATTACTCATGTCAAGCAGCGCTCATGCCCTTAATCCTAATCCCCCGGGCCCACCACTGCATCATAAATCAAGTGCACACTCTAGATCCAGCCACCTCTGAAAAACCCTGCCTAAGACTATGTGAGACTCTGGGGGACATCTAGACACAGCCACAGCAGGAACCAAGAAGAAGGATCCAGCACTGTTCTAACACGGCACGCATTCTATAGGGAAGCTGTGGCTAACCTAAAAGTAGGCACTCCCTTGATCTCTTCGATGTGTGAGTACTGTCTACTGTAAACCTGTTAGTCTCACCGTGCACAGAGGATGTTATACATAGATAATGAAATGAAGGTATGCAAGTTTTACTGAGATCTGGACAAGCAAGTCTTCCTACAGCATGGGTTAAGCAAATGTCTTCTGGGGAAAGAAATGGAAGAAGATTTGCCATGTAGCGCACACTCCTGACCACTGGAGCAGAAGACTCGTTCACACTGTGTTCCCAGGACCAGACAGGAGCCACAAAATGTCCCACAAAGACGAGTGATGCTCCAGCGTGCCCTTCCTAGGTCTACACTCCTCACCCTCTGTCCTCACAGCTCTGACTGCACCGTTTGCAAGTTAAAATCCCTCAGTGGAAAACATTCAAAACAGGAGTTCCAAGTTCATTGAACTTCTGTCAGTTTTTCAGTGTGCATTTCAAACCACGGCAGATGTTTCCCCTGCACTATTCATAGCCACCTTCGCGTTTCCACAAACGGGAAGAGGCCTGCAGCAGAGAGAGCTATCTCTAGCCAAAGGCAGTAATAGCACATCCTAAAAGAAAATTCCATTTATAAATGTCAAAATCCTTCTGTGAGTTTTACAGTGATGGTAGTGACCCTGATCACAAGAGGCCACACCACCAAAACCTTTCCTGCCAGCCTAGCACACAGCGGCGGCGGCGGTGGGGGGGGGGGGGGGGGGTGTTGGTCTCTGCAGTTGCACCCGGTACCAGACATGACATTCTCTTCCTCTTTGGACAAGTAGCTAAGAACAATTCCCTCTCAAACTGAGAGGGGTCCACTGTTACCAAAGACAACTCCCAGGAATGAGCTGGAGCAAGAGGGAAGGAGGACAAGTTCTGGGACACAGACACCACTCAGCTCACTAAAGACAGGCACACACTGCCACCTGGCACCCACTGGGCCACCAGTCTTTTATTTCTGTCTTGGAGAGGGAGCAATGGGACCCCTAGAAATGTTCTACAATGAAACTAAAGAAGCCTGTGTGTCTTCAACATGCTGGTTCCCACCCTCCTGTACATACTCCCCGCCCATCCCAGCTTGGCCCTCATCAGTTCTGGAGGAACAAGAGACTGCCAGCCAGTCCTGAGGTCGTGGCACCGCTCCCGGCCCCTGGAGCCCAGTGAGCCCCTCCCACATCCTGCTGCGTTCTGTGCACTCCTGTGACTCCTCTGGACGAGAGCTCAATAACGCGGTCTGTGAGAGACGAGCCCAGTTTTCAGACGTGATTCCCAGCTTTGTTTTGAGGCTGGAGGAGAAAGAGGCAAAACCTTCTACGTCGTGCTCCTCTCCAAGCATGATGGAGCCTTCATAGAAACAAAGTACTCTCAAGAGATTTATAATCTCCTCCACCCAAAGTCAAGACTGCACGCCATCCGTGATGCAAATCTCTCACGACAGCCACCTGGCAGCTGAACAGTAGGCCTTGCTCTACTGCAGCACTACCAGATTCGGAGCCTGGGCCAAGGTCTCCAGCCATCTCCTTTCCCGCTGTACCATGTTCTTCCTCCTCGGTCCACATATTCTTGATCAGGCAAACATGCAAAGAACTAAAATGGAGCAGACGTTGGAAGGTGTGCGAGCAACGTACTCTCACACGAGCTCCTGGCCTAAAGAATAGTGTCAGACATGATCATGCGTGTTGGTGTTTGTGGAAGTTAGATTCTCGGTTCTTAAAAACTTTTTATTAAGTTTATTGGTATATTGAGGTGTACATAATGATCACTCTCATCATAGGGAGTATGTGCCTATGCATGAATTTTGTTCCAGTATCCTTTCCCTCCCTTCACCCCGTCTCCTTCTTACTTACAAAAGTGTTATTTGCATTTTCGCTTCTTTTCTCATTTTTTTCCTTTCCCTTCCTCCCTCCTTCCTTTACCTTTGAATATTTTCCTCCTAGTTCACAATATTTACAGTATATTTTGGTCCTCCTTTACAATTTCAGTTCTCACACCAGACAAATAATGTAGCATTTACACGCATCTGATTTATTTCACTTAAGAGTATGGCCACAAGAGCCACCCATTTAGCTATAAATGTCTCAAGCATATCCTTCTTTATGGAAAAATAGAACTGTATTATATCTTTGTAGAACTCACATCTTCTTTATCCATTCATCGGTTTGTGGGCATTTGGGCTGTTTCCAAGACTTAACTATTACAAACTGTGCCACTATAAACATAGGTGTGCAGGTATTACTGTGATATGATACTTTAATTCTTCAGCCAACAAGGGGAATAGCTGGGTTCTTTTTATTGTTGGTTGATTTGGAAGATTTTTGTTTTGTTTTGATTTGTTGCTGGGCTTGAAACCTTTCATTTGAAGGAAATTGTGAGTTTGAAAGAGAGTGAAAACAAAGCATCTAAGAAATTGTCTGAAAAATAAGTTGTGAGTACGAATTGGCTTATAGAAATGGGAAAGATTTATCTCTTAGGCTTGGCACCTTTTCTCATGATTTTACCACCAGGGAGAAATAGTAGACAGAAGAGACTCTCACACGGCTTCAGCTGAGAAGTCTAGGTTCTGGCTTGTCATAAATATGTGCTCAGCATAGAAACATTTAAGGGAATATGAAAGAGGAAAAAATGAGACCTTATTTTTCATTGTCAATGGGAATTTTTAAATAATCAACTAAAGTCAGAAAATTCTCTTGGGTTATTCTGGGAAAGACTTTTCTATACTGTCCTTGTACATTGGCCAAAGGGCCAGGCCTCAAGCCAGCAGCAGTCCTTGAAGTGAGAAGCACGCTATGCAGAAAAAAATACAAATGTGAAGGCATGGAGCTGGTACACCAAAACC
This sequence comes from Petromus typicus, assembly GCA_004026965.1. Lineage (NCBI taxonomy): Eukaryota > Metazoa > Chordata > Mammalia > Rodentia > Petromuridae > Petromus > Petromus typicus. The sequence continues at coordinate 11,558 of PVIR01003810.1, read as the reverse complement.
TCAGGCTGTGAATCACAGAGCACAAAGCTGTGCGGGCCACTAGAAAGCTGCCAGCGTAATCTCTCACTAACAAGGGGGGCAGTGAGACTGAGAGAAGAATTAGGCAAAAAAAATCAATAAACAGTCACTTAACCTAAGGGAAAATGCAAATGACTAGCTATGCCACATACATAAGGTTGCTCAAGCTCATTGCAAATGATATTTGCTAGCTAAAACAGCAAGATGCATTCTAATTCACACTCTATTGGCAAAAATTTGAGATCTGACAGTACCATGTAATAGTGATGAAATGGAGAAACGGAAAAAACCTAGCCTGCCTGTCAAAACATAAATAGGTTATAACAGATTCAGAATGTAGTTGGGCATGAAGATCATCCATGGTTCTGGCCATTCTATCCTAGGTCTCTATCTTAGAGAAATTTCTGCAGAAGAACCTGTTAGTAGTCTTTCCATGCTGCTATCCCCATACAGAATCGTGGGGGGGGGGGGCTTGCAAAGAATAGACATTTATGCTTCCCAGTTCTGGAGGCTGGGGAATCCAAGGTCAGGGTGCCAACATCGTTTCCACCTGGAAGAGACAAGCGACCTCTACAGAGGCTCTTCTGTGACAATCCTAAGCTCCTGATGAGGGAGGGCTCTATTTCTGCGACATAATCATCTCTTAAAAGCCTGACCTTCTAACACTATCATTCTGAGGTTAAGATTTCAATGTGTGAGTTTGAAAGTAGACACAAACTCTCAGATCTCGTGGATGCTCAAGAGTTTTTTAGTTATTCTACAAACTAGGCACATATCTTTTGTATGTATATTTGTCATCATTAAAAATAAAATAAACCTGTAATTTTAAGGCAACAAACACATACTAGTAATTAGAAAGTTAATTCATATTTCCAAGTCGCCCCCAGACAAATGGCCAAAGCTGGACTTGAACCCATATGATCTCACATCAGAGTCAAAAGTTAGAAATGTTGCATTGTTCTGCTACATGATACATACTAAACTTAGGTAACCTCATGAAATGTCACATTGTTACTTGTAAAGTGGAAATTAAATATACGTCTGTAGATTTGTAAGCACATTCTTAGTCTATAAGTGCTCAAAGATAACACTGAAAGGAGGAGGAAGAAGAGGGAAAAAGGAAGAAAGGTGGAGGGAAGAAGAGGAGGAAGGAGGGAGTGGGGAGGGAGGGGAGAAGCCGCGCATGAGCGATAGCGCTGTAAGGAAGTGTACACGCTCAGTTTAGAAATGCACCAAGCAGGCGTGTAAACTACAAGCTCTGCTCTCTCCTCATTGCTGGAGGCCCAAAGCATCCGGTCTCATTAAAGGTGCAAAAGTTGAATATCCTACTGAAAATTCTCTTTGGTATAGGAAATTAAGTTAAATTAAAAACATGACCTTTCTCTCAAACTGGCCAAAGGGATCCTGTTCCAGAAGCATGATCATGTCCTTCAGCCATACATCAAAACCAGACATCGCCATGGGACTCCTGTGGCCGAGCCATCGGCCTCCTCGGAGACTCCAGGTTATTTGGCTCCATCTCGGCAGAGAGGATCAGATTCTTCATAAAATCCAAAGGAAGAAGGCGATATCCGCCTGGGGAAGGGGCCTCTGCCTTCTCTACCATTTCACAGCAGCCCCTTGAAGCCTGTGCTGCGAAGAGCCTCAGGCTGCTGCTGCTGCACTCTCCACTCTGCAGACCACTTGGGGCTGCAGAGGCTGCAGACCACTCGCCCTCTGCCCAAGACTGAGTCACGGTTCAGTTGTTATCCTGTGCAGCCCAGCTTGGGAAAGCCTAGGGTGCCCCCCGAGACTCGGCAGGAACACATCCCGAGAGACCCATGGGGCCACTCATCCTGCCCAGCCCAGCCCAGACAGAGGTTGTTATCCTCTGTGTGAAGATGCGAGACCAGAGGGCCAGCCTAGGGCTGCTTCACCGTCCGGCAGGTGGCGAACAAGGTTTCTGCTGGTGCTTGCAACCCCACTCTCACTCTCACGTCAAGTCTTTTCAGGAACCCAAAAGGAAATTGAGAAGAAAAAAGTCAAGAGCAGAGCAGCGGCCCATAGCAGCAGCGGCCCTGCACGAGAGCGGCCTGCTCTGCACACAGCCTGGAGAGAGGGCCAGGAAGTGAGACAGACAGGCCAAGTCAATGGGTTTGCCCAAACTTAGGAGATGGCTAAGTCAGCTGTGGACTAACCACATTATGCCACTTAAAACAACTGGTACCAAAAGTCTGTTTTCCAACAAGATATTTTTCAGTTAAATCATTCTTCCTGCTATTGTTACAACCTACATATTGACTAGAACTTTGCAATTTATAATAAACTCTTAGTCTATCGAATCAGCACAAATACATTAGATATTATTGTCCTTACTATATAGATAAATGAATGGATGCTCAGAAAGATTAAAGTAATGCCCAAGGTCAGACACCTAATGAATGGCAGAGAAGAAAGTCAACCCCGGTTCTCGTACTCTCTCCCCACATCCCTTCTGGGTCATACACATCCCATCGTTTGGAACCGAGGGGAGTTGAGGCTCACAAAAATGATAAACCCCATATAAAGGATTTTAGGTAATCATCGAGGTCACTGGAAAATATGTCTGGTCAGTAAAGAGGACCAGAAGGGACTTTTAACATGATTGCGCTCAAAGACATTTGCAAGTGTGGGAAAGATCTCTCCCGACCTTTGAAGTCAAGAAAGAGGAAATAAGTCTAAAATGACGGAGTCCCTGTATCAAAAATAAATAAATAAAAATAAAGAAGAAAAACAGAGCAGGTGAAGTTAATGATAAAATTTTATTTCATGATTTTTAAAACAAGTATCTATCAACTGCTAAAAAAATCCCTTTAAAAGTACAGAATGGAAAAAAAAAACCCAAATCAAATAGTACTTACATATCTCCTTGATGCTTTTCATTGCATAGATTAGTACAGAAGCCACCAAACCAGAGTCATTATTTTCTGGGCTTGCTCGTGCTGGGCTAAATGGAAACGTGAATTCCAAGGAAGCAGAGGGGAGAAACCTACGGACAGGGCTCTGTGAAAAGGGGGAAGAGGGAAGAGGAAAGAGGACAACGGTCAAGGAGAGGAAGAAGAGGGGAAAGAAGAGAACTAAGAAAAAGTAAACTAAAATATGTATTGAAATATTGGCAAAGAAAAAATATGCTACCAAGCAATAACATGAAACTATGAGTGTATGTGTGTGCATGTGCGTGTGTGTGCGTGTGCACAGGTAAACTAGGAGAAAGGGTATTAGGAAGGATGAAGGGAGGTGAGTCCCTGCGTCCACATGGACAGAGCTGCTGGGCTGGACGTCCAGGGCCGCCCGGGCAGAGCGCAGCCCGCACTCTGCAGACGGCTCTCAGTTCCCACCTGGTCATCGTCCTCAGCATGCCCCGTGCACGCCGAGGGATGCTACACTTGCCCCTGAAGGGCCCAGTCTCCTCTAAGTTTTTCATAAGGGTTCCATTCTTAAAAAAATGAAACTTGAGTAGGTCAACTGTGTCTAAAGAACAGACCCTAGATTGTACAGTGTTGTGCCCCCGTGCTCTGAAGTCTTAATTAGAGCCGTAGCTGTCCTGAACTCTTTTGGCCTTTGACTTTATAGCACGTGTAATTCCTACTGGTGTAGTAAACCAGTAACTTCAGTATTTTGTGAAAACCGAATAAGGTTTATAAGCCTATCAAAATACCTTGTTTCTTGTAAATGTTTAGGAAGCATTTCTGAAATGTTTTTGAAAGTTGTGGTCTTAAGATTTAGCAAGAAGGAGAGTGGCCACGCTTCCTTTTGAATAACAAAACCCTTCAACTTGCAAGGGCATAGGGCCCTGAGGTACCCACGTGGGGTTCGGAGAGGGGCCTGCAGAGGGCAGCAAGCTTCACGCAGCCACCTGAAGTCTGGCAGAGGGCACGTGGAGAAACAAAGCTGGGAAGACCCGGCCTCACCCAGGCAGGAGCGCTTGGCTACAGCCGGAGTCGGCCCTGAGACACGTCTGAAATCCCCTTCCCAGGGCTGTTCTTCGGCAGGGGCTTGATACAACGCCCTCTGTAGAACTAGATCCAAGTTAGGGTCCTGCCGAATATTGTGAAGAACCACAGCTCTACAAGACACTGAGCTTGTAAAACAGAAACAGCAGTGACACCAACTTAATTAAGTTGCGATTATTAAGTGGGAAAATGTATTAATGTTTAACAAAATGAGAACTCTAACTTACTTATTGTTTTAAGAAGCCCTGAGCTGCTTCTAGACAAGCTGGGAAGATGTGGCTCATTAGCTGATTCAGTACATTTCTAGTTAATTTTTAAATTTTGTTTTTTGGGGGGTGGGGTGGTGTTCAGTACTGAGTACTGAACAGAGGGTCTTGCACTGAGCTACATCTCCAGTCTCTTTTAATGTTATTTACTTTGAGACAAGGTCTTCCTAAGGCATTCCGGTTGGGCTGGAACTTACTGTCCTTTTACTTCGGCTGCCTGGAATGTTGGGATCACAGGCAGATACCACCACCTCTGGTTCCCAGCTGGCCCTGGGAGATGCACACCTCACAGTGTTTGGGAAACATTTGTGTGTTGGAATAACACAGCAAACTACTCATGATTTACTCACAACCAGCCCTCTGCTCAAGATGATACCTCAGAAGAGCTGTCACTAATGACTCATTTCCACCTTCCCAATTCTCTGGAACATAATTTAGTCAGGAATTTCATTCCACCATTAGCCTAAACCAGCCTTTTTGAAAACTCTTACGATTTGATTTCCAGAAGTCCTTACTTCCATATTTAAATGTACTTTCCTTTAACAGATTAATTTCTTTGTACTACTCATATTCCTCTGTAAGTCTCTCCTTATCTTCCCAACTTCTACTCCAAAACAGGCTAGTGAATTTTTATTCCCTATATATTGGCAATCTTGCAGACTCATGACTTTAAGTACATTTTATAAACTAATGGTTCCAAAATGTGTATTTCCAGATGAATTCTATTTCCATACTTTGCTCAGTATCTCCCTTTAAATGCTGAACTGACACCAGATATGTGTCCAATCCAAAGTCAGATTTGGAATTTTCATCAGTAACTTTCAGTCTCTTCCAACTCAACAACTGGAGACTTGTTTTTTTCAGTTGATGAGAACAAAATCATTGAAGATATTATTGACTCCTCTTTCTCTTTTTCACTCTTCATCTAGTCAGCAATTTCACTGGGCTCTATCTTTGAATGTGTAGAAAGAATATAACATCTACTCATTACCTCCACAACTACTCCCCAATAGATGAAATGGAAAACTATTCAGAGAATAATGAGCAAAGACATGGCATGATTTCCATAATGTTAAGTGAAATAAATCAGACACACAAGGTTAAAAATTGGATGGCTTTTCCTACATGAAAATTCCAAAGTATAAGTAAACCAAAGAGCAAAATAATAGATCTTTGGCAAATTGGAAGGGGACTAAGAAATGGAATGAGGTGTCGGGCCCAGGAAAGGGCATGTAAAGAGAATTAAGATGCATCATGTACATGTCCGAACTCCGTGCAATGAAAGTATTCATGGTGTACTGCAGATACGTGCTAATAAAACAAAAAGAACCTCTACTTTCATTGACAAAACACTACAGAGGGCTACAAAATACACAGGAAGCCAATCAGCAGTCTGTGCCCAGCTACTAGAAAGGAGTATTTATTGTTGTTCCCATTATCTGCCACTGTATCTACAGTAAGTGCCTGGAAAGTGCTGAATGAGAATAAACACAGACCCTGCAGACTGGGGATGCCCACACAAAGAGCAGAGTACCACGGCAGATGGTCAATCAAACAAGCTACCATTTTGGTGCAAAAACACCATAGCACTGGATGGCTGGGCGGACAGACAGACGGACAGACAGGTGGATGGATGGTGGATGGGTGGATAGTGGACAGATGGCAGGTGGGTGGATGGAGTAGTGAGAAAACATGAAGAGACAGGTTAGAAGCAACAGAAAGGAAAAAAGACCCAAAGAAAACAGGGTACCCTTCATCATCACCAAAACACCCGAGCAAAGGGGTATGAGAAAGGCACCTACCCTCCAAAGTGTTCATTCTTGAAAAAGTCACACTCAGAAATGAGTTTGAATATTCAGAATGCCATGAAATGGGCCATCGATTGTAAAGCAAATAGGCTCATCTACCCTGCGATAGGGCCACAATTACAAGTATTTTATGAGACAAAATTTTTAAACGCCTGTTAAAATAGCTTTAACCAACTGCTGGCCCCTCACCTGACATGCACCTTTCTGGGTTGTGTGGACCACTCTCCACATGAGCCCTTGACCAGCCTTCCATCATTCAGCACACATTTAACTTTAATCAGCTATTTCAGTCGTGTAAGTTTGGACTGATTTCTGCAACATGAATACCTAAAAGAGATAAAAAGTTCTTTTTCCTCTCCCTAGGAATTTCTCGGTGACACCCAAAATGTACCACTAGTTTGCATCTCTTCCATCGTGGTCACTTCATCCAACAGTTCCTACCCAGAATCCCTTGGGAAGTGCTGGACAGCTGTTTGCCGAGGTCTGGGCTTAGACGCAACAGCCCAGCCTACTGCAATGTAAGTTCAGCACGGTGGACAGCACTGTGAGGGTTTGTGCCCCCAGAAAAGACCACCCTTCTGATCTGACTATACTGAATATACCTGTCGCATGTTAGCGTGTGCCCGAAAGTGACAATCACAGCAGGTGACATGTGCTGAGTGCTCAGCGTGTGCCGAGCATCACACCCACTTGTCCACCCCATGCTCAGTGCTCAGTAACCAGGCCAGACGTGTGTACCCCACCTACAGGGGAGCAAACCGAGATGGAGAGTGACCACTGATCAGCCTCTGCAAGGCTCCTGGATGCCTCCGCTACCTGTGTGTACACACGCCACGTGCATGCACACATGCACGCACACACATACACACATACCTTCTTCATGGGAGCCGCCTGGCACCTTCAGCTTAGGGAGCTCACTTCTGAGAGGAAGTGAGAGGAAGGCCTTGTGTTATGAGGGAGTAGGACAGCGATCGGGGTGCACAGGGTGCACACCACGCGTGAGGAGAAGGGAGCAGGCTCTTCAGACACGTCCTCCCCAGCATCTGCAGGGGCGCAGACCCACTGGGCACACCGGTCACAGTGGCAGTACCTTCTACTCACCAACACTGGTGTGCTTTCCTTCATGTCTGATGTCAGCATGCTTCCCAAGCACCACGGCTGCCTAATCATTTCCATGCCAGCTCTCGGCCAGGCGAGAGTAGTCTTGGCTCCCGAGGACGTGTTCCTCGGCTGGAGCCCCGCGAGCTTCCATCTCCCCCCCGGAGGGGCTGCGTCCAAACCTCTGTGCAGCCCGGGCCCCACCCTTCCCTGCTCCCCTGCTCTCGCCTCGGCTCCGCACAGCCTGTTTGGTGCTCTTGGTGCCTCCACGATACACACAGGCTGCTCTCCCTGCACTCGGGACGGGCGGTAATCATCTAACTCGATTGTAGAGTCAAGTTTAGAAGAGCCGTTCGGGGAGGCCACCCCGCTCTAAGACAACCCCAGCTTCATACATCAGTCCTTTGACTTCCACAGAACAGGGTCTTCCCGGAACCACAGACTCTGATTCCGGCATGGCCACCACACGTACACACTCACAATTCTGTGTCTCTCACACTGCTTCTCCTCACCCCAGGACACCACGCCCCAAAACATAGATATACACATACATGTTTACATATGTACAGACAGAACTGCACTTTTATCTGCATGTGTATGTCCTGACACATAACTGTGTCCCTGATACTTTCTTTGCTACCTGGCCATTGACTTTCTAATGGGGCTATGTCTAATTCTCCCTGAATTCCTGAACTCCAGGCACATAGAATGAAGCCAAATATCTGGAAGGTGGACTGGGGAGCACGCCCCCAAATAGCCCAAATGCAGACATGAGAGTAACCCTCCCACTCGCATTAGCAGTGGCCTTCCATGCCAGCTGCTCCAGAGCCTAGGAGAGCACAGATCTCTGCACCCAGTCCTGCTTCTGCCAGCTAGGCACCAGGCAGAAGACAGCTTTCCCCAAACCCCACAACCGACTCAGTCTCAAACTTCCACTAATCACCTCCAAAGGTCAGGCTTTCCATCTGTGAGAGGAAACCTACACGGCTTAATTGTAACTGCTTTTAAAAACACTGGAGAATGCCGAACTTACAAAGCAGGGGATTAAAAAAGGAAGTAAATCCCTTTGCTGAATACCTGCTGTGTGCCAGGATTGTGGCACCTACTATCTCCTTCCAGCATGAAGTCAACCTGAAAAAAGGAATTCATTCTTTGCCTCGGGGAGCCCCCAGCACAGCCATCTCCTGTGGCTCCAAGGTGTGGCCTCGCAGGCCCGGACCCTGTGAGGTGTCCCTGTCCATATCCTGTTCCAATTTCTTTCTCAGTTTATCTGAAAAAGTAGTCCCATCTGGGCACAGGCCGCAGTACAAAGTCATGACAGTCAATCATGTCAGAAAAACAGCAAAGATTTCTGCCCAAATACTAAATGCCACTTAAAGGAGCCACAAATGCTGACTCTGAGCACATCAGTGAATTTTCCTAACAGCTGCAGCTCTCTTGCAGCTGCACCTGAGAGGCAAAGTAGAATGTCCCGTGGTGTTTACCTCATTTCTCAGCAAACACTGCTTTCCAAGACACGATGCATTGGCGATGTCCTTCCTTAAACAGTGCTGTCCTTCCCTTGGTTGCATTTCCTACATCGATAAGGTGGGAACTGCCTCACCTGCCCAGGGGCGCCCAGCGCCACCTCCGTGTCCCCACCGAAAACAGAACCAAACTGCGTCACGAGGCCCAGTCTACAAACCCGAGCAAGGGACATGTCCCCCTGACATGGACCGTGAGCGAAAGCGTTAAGGTCTCCCAAGTCAGGGAGATACCGAGCAGGAGCCGCTCAAAACCGAAAGAAACCAGACACAGAGGACAGCTAAAAAGAATGGCTGTGCGGCGGGTCCCTTCCGCGTCAAAGCTGCAGTGGGGAAAACTGATGAATCAGAACGGGATTATGGATTTCATGGCGCCCATTGCATAGCAATGTTTACTTCCTGATTTTTATTCTGATAGTTGGGTTTGTCACATATGAAATATGCAACAGGGATAAGACATCGTGCTGACAACCTATTCTCAAGAGGTTTAAAGAAGAAATAGTTGTGATATTCCAGTAAATTTTCTTTCAGGTTTTAAGTTTTGTTAAAATAGAAAAATACATTTAAAAAATAGAGGAACATAATAGAAAATGTTAATAAATGGAGAAATGTACCATATTTCTAGAATGGAAAAACTAGACTGCCAAAATATCACTTGTTCAAAGTACGTTTCATGAGAAAAATATGTTTCAAATAAAATTCTACCCAAAGTTGTGGCAATAAAACACAAAAGTCAAAAGGCTCACTGCCCTGTGCAAGGTCCTGGACTCAATCTTCAGCACAAGTAAAGTAGGAAAGGAGGAACAGAGGAACAGAGGAAGGAAGGGAACAGACAGAGGGTGGGTACAGGAAGGGAAGGGACAGAGGAAGGGGAGGAAGAGGGGGGAAGGGGAGGGAGGGGGAGGGAAGGAAGGAGAAGAAAATCCAGCAAAGAGCAGGACATATTCTAAATTTCCTGAAACAATAAAGATAAGGCAGGAAAACTACATATACAAGAAAGAATTAGCATTACAAAGTATTTTAATTTGCTGCGAAAGCATAAGAATCACAAAAGCAAGCTATGACAATAATCTATAAAGCAAAGCGATTCAACAGAATAAAAGCACCCAGAAGCCTGAAGTATAAAAATAACACTTGAAATCAGAGGGCAAAGATGACTTATATATTAAATATTTGTATCACATTTTAATCATTTGGAGAAAAATGAATATACCTTACACTACATATCAAAATTCATTCTATTAAATTAAAACTTAAGTACAGAGTCTGTCAAAAATTGTATACACACTTCAGGAAAAACAGTATGATGTTTTTTCAACAGATGGCATGACTCTCATATGGGGGCCCTTGGGGTGTCGTATGTCGCAGAAAACCCACTGCACCGCGGCCCTTAGAGAAGAAATTGAAAATGCACCTGCAGCCGTCTTGGTGACCAAGGGGACCAAGCAGGAGTTGGCCGCACTAATGAACGTCTGGAAGCTCATGGCCGCCACTTGGAGCACTTCTTGTTATCATAGAGGCCAAAGGTAACTTGTGCTAATTTCCTGATGTCTCAATACGTTTTTCTTTTCCCGAAGTGTGTACGCAGTTCTGGCAGAATGCACACATATTCCATTAAAGAAACTGGAATATAAATCAATATTTCCAAAAGCCTGGGGTGAAAAGGATCCTTAAAATACAATACGACAGATACAAAAAAATCATATATACATGCGTCTAAAACACACAGGAAAAGTCAACTATTTGTAACAAAATTACTAGGTCCTTATTATTAAAAGCTGTATATCAGAAAAAAATATTTGTGAGAAAAACAACACAGAATAATCATATAAGATGAAATACAAATGACCAATAAACGTATTAATGTTGAACTTCATTAGACATATGAATGAAAATTACAAAGTATCATTTCCAGCTATCAAAATAACTGTTATATATCCATCCAAGAACACTGTTTATAGCACTAATAAAATTTGAAAGTAAACAATTTCTAAGCATAAGAAACTTCAAATTATAATATGGTCGGTGTAATATATACAGCCCTGAAGATTCTTGCACCTTGTCTAAACGTCTGAAAACTTCGGGTGCTGTCAGTGCTACGGATTTTGCTCTCCTGACCATGGTACATTGCCTGGCATGGACTGACCACTAATAGGGAGCCCATCCCACAGCCGTGACCTAATCATTAAGTTCTCCCCAGCAGAACACAAGAAGGAAATCAGAGTCCAAAGCACAATGACAGCTCAATGCACCACCCCACCTTGAGGATACAGAGGCCCCAGGCCAAGGAGGGGCAGGTGGCCTGCAAGGGCGGTCCCAGCTAACGCCCAGGCAGGAGCTCGGACCTTGGTCCTCACCCTCCAGGAGCTGGGCTGCACCAGGAAGACATGCTGTGCTGAAGCAGACCCTCCCCAGAGCTCCCAGACGGAGACTGAGCCAGGCTGACCTTTTGATTTTGGCCTTGAGCAGAGAAGTGAGCAGCGAAAGGAGGAAGGGGACGAGGAGTGGTCGGTGCCGGAGCAGGGCAGGGAGAGGGAAGCGGGCACGGAGAGCTGGCTCAGCAGAAAATTGGGGGCGCCCACCAGCTTGTAAACTGGACCCAGACCTGCATAAAGTCCTCCGGCCAGCCGGATTGTGACTTAATAGATGCTGTTGCTTTAAGTGTCTAATTCTACAGTAATTTACACACAGCATAGAGCATTCATGTAAATAGGTCACATAAACCTTTAATACTGGTTAAATACATTTTCAGTAAAGTGGAAGAAAACTGACCAATGTTTATTAACTGAATTTTTAAAAAAGAAACAAATGCAAACACATTCTGTGACCATGGTTTTGTGTAATACACAAGTAGAGAAGAAAGATGAGAGACAA
>PVIR01003809.1:59113-84830 GCA_004026965.1 Petromus typicus | reverse complement strand
AACTCAAGAGGAAGAGATGACAATCATAAATATACATGGACCAAATACTAGTGCACCCAGCTACATAAAACAAGTATGAATGGACATGAAAAATCAAATAAGTACTAATGCACTTGTAGTGAGGGACCTGACCACCCCCTGTCACAAACAGATCAGTTAGACAAAAAATCAATAATGAAATCAGAACTGAAAAAGATGTTTGAGCAAAGGGACTGAGTAGAGGTCTACAGTGTTTCACCTCAAACATCAGAACACACATTCGTTTTAGCTACACACAGGATGCTCTCCAAAACATGTGCTAGTTCATAGAACATGCTCAAGTAAATGTAAAGGCATTAAAATTATCCCATGCATATTATCAGACAACAGTGCTACAAAATTCAAGGCCAATGGCAAAACAATCCACAAAATCTTCATAAATACATGAAAATTTAATAGCATGCCTAAATAACCAATGGATGACAGAGGAAAGTAAAGAAGTTAGACAGTTTCTACAATTAAATGATGCCAGTAAACATACTGGAATTTACAGGACATAAGGAAAGCAGTCCTATGAGGGAAATTCATGGCAGCAACTGCTCATACTAGGAAAAGGAAACAAAAACACTTGTAAGGGGCCGGGGAGTTAGCTCAGTGGTTCCGGCGCCTGTCTTGCAAGCGCAAGGGCCTGGGTTCGATTCCCCGGAAACCACATACCATACTGGGCGTGGAGACTCATGCCCAGCAGCAACCAGTACCACATACCACAGTGCCGGGCGTGGTGGCTCATGCCTGTAATCCCAGCACTCGGGAGGCAGAGGCAGGAGGATTGCTGTGATGTGAGTTGGAGGCTGAGCTCAGGGCCAGCCTGAACCACTAAGCGAGACCCTGTCTCAAAAAAACCTATAACAAAAAAAAAAAAAAAAAAAAAAAAAAAAAAAAAAAAAAAAAAAAAAAAACCACTTGTAAGACTTGTAGGATTTAGTTCTCGATGCTAAAAGGGCAACTCTATGTATGCGTGACCTGAAGTCCACACAAACAATGTCTGCAGCTGCATGTGAATGTGCATATTATACTCTAACTTAGGAAGTAAATCTCAGATGACAATAATTCGCAAAAGAATCGAAAGTCTTTCATGTTGCTCCCTGGCACAGCCTTATGGGTCTGCAGGGTCATCAGGGCCAGCAACAGTGGGTACTGAGTGGATGGGTTACTGGCCCAATATCAGCAGGATACTAGAAGGCCAAGAAGGTGAAGCTTTGGCTGAGCAGAGCCCTCCCCAAGGACTGCTCAGCTAAGAAGCAGCTCCAGGAGCCCTCGGACCAGCAGGGCACCATGCTGAGCCCTTGGTCCAAACCCACCCCATTCCCCTGGGATGCTTCAGCAGCATCTGCCGTGTGACCTGCATACACAGTAGTTGGAGTCTTGCCATTCATAGTCAGCTTCCCAAGCTAGGTGTGATGCCGCTAGCCTATAATGGCAGTGTTCCAGGAAGCTGAGGCAGGAGGACTGCAAGTTTTAGTTCAGCCTAGGCAAGTTAGTGAGACTGTCTCAAAACTGAAAACAAACAGGCAGATGAGCAAACTGCTAACAAGTGCAAAGGCCCTGGTTTCAAACGCAGTACTACAGACAGACAGACAGACAGACACACACACATAAGGTATCCCCATGGCCGCATGTCAGGTGGTCTTTGTTTACAGCTGGTCACATCCAGGACAGAAGCAGAACGAGACATGGTTCTGGACAAAGTGCTTTTCACTTCTGGAGTCCAGGTCCACCCTCTGGGCACTGAACAGGGCTGCCCATGACATCTCATTGCCCAAAGGGCTGCTTATGTCCTGACAGCAGCCCAACAAGACAAGAGGGCACTTGCAGAAGACACAAGGTGTGTGGCCAGCAAGAGAACAGAACTCAACAGCAGTTCCGCCTGAGGCTTGGAAGTGCAGAAGGAAATGAACAAATTCCCTGGACACACATTGACACGGGGGCTGGATATGGCACTTGCAGTGGGTTTCCGAGGTCGCCTGCTGGGCACCAAACTCCAGCCTTACTTGAAAAGTATCACTGTCAGTGAATTATGCCACCTAAGCTTGTGTCCTCAGGGCAAACGAGTCTAGAAAAGGAACTGCAGAGAGCAGGTTAGGAAAGGTTTAAGTGATGTACTTTCGGCAGAAACAAGCTGGTGCCTGGTCCACTGCTCCGGGAATGAGGTCTGTGGTCATCACATCAGCACTGGGGGAAAGAGCAAGAGCACCTGGGGAGGCCCCGCCTTGCAGTCCCCACATGTGCACTCCTGGGAGCTGTGCCTCCATATACAACCTGCATGGCTGCGTGGAACATCCCTGCCCATCAAGCTGAATGAGTGTGCAGCACTTATGCCTTCCAAGGGAGACGTGTACTCCACAGAGTAGACAAAAGGACAGGGCATATGTCCAGGGCAAACCCAACTTCTGGGCTGGTCGCCACGCCCTGCAGCAGGCTCCTGGCCTGGGGTCAAGGTCACCCTGGTGAGGGAGGAGAGACATGCCTGCAACAGTGTCCTGGGGTGAAAGTGGCAGTGAGTGGACGGGTGAGGAGATGAAAGCACGATGGGCCAGGACTCCGGGAGCCCACGGGTTACACGGGGGTCCCGAGTGCTGTTAATGAGGACACCTCGGATCAAGAAAGTCAGGACAATTAATAGTTACACCAAGGCTGCATGTGAAATAGGAGGTGTACCCCACGGTCCTGTCTGAGCAGGTGAAGTCTGTCCCCCATTGATGACACTCATTGGATAAGACAGGTGACATTCCCCCCGGAAGTCCCACTGCAGTAGGGACATCCCGAGCCTGCAGATCACAGGCCGGCTTGGCACAGCCAGCTGAGTCCTGCTCTCGTGGCTTGAGCTCACTCTCCCAACCCACCAGGATGCAGCACCTCCATGCCCAGGCCCTCCCTCAGGCCTGCGTTGGGCACAGGCGGAGGTGAAAACGCTCTCAGGACGTAGCTGTGAACCTGAGTCCTGTTGCTGCCCCGCCTTTTCTGTCTTCTCATGAGAATGACTACCTCTGATAAACTTCTTAAATCCAGGCCCTAGGCCAATCACTTCCTATAGTCGCTCTTATTCCATGCTGGGTAACAGTATTTCAGGAAGGATTTAAGATCCACCTCTGTGGTACATACAAAGACATGGACTTCCTGGCACACTCGGTGCCTGTGTGGCAAGTATGTCCCATTCTTTGGGATTAGGAAGGGATTAAAAATGCAGCTTGCAGCGCTGCGACTGGCTCTCACGCACTGGAAAGCTGGCTCAAGCGCCAGCAGCCAGCTTGTTTCCGAATGCCCTGTCTCTTCCTGTTCCCGGGAGCAGCCTCAGAGGGCTGAGTTTGGCAAGAGATAAAGAGGGAGAGAAAAGAAGAGGCATTTTAGGTGGAAGGTCTGTAATAGGAACTAGAAAGAGGCCCAAGAGGCTCCCCTGAGGGTGGGAGATGAGGGTCTCCTCTGGCTTCTGTGCCTGCTGCCCAGCCCCACGCCATAGCAGAAGGGCGCCGCTCTCCGAGGTTCTCGGAGTGACTTGGAGAGCAAGTATTAGCACCTATCCTACAACTGCGGAAGTCAGGGCACAAGGAAATTAACAGCCCTTGCTCCCAGTCAACCAGTCAGCAAGAGGCCAAGTGGGATTAGCAGGTCTGTATTGTTGTAAGTACCTCAATTCCTGAAAGTGTGTGGCTCACGAGCAATTTACTAGACGTGTCACTGCCGTGGGCACTCCTCCCTGCTGTCGTCTTGTCAAAGTGCAGAAATCCAGAAGAACGAAGCAGAACGGCTGAGCAGACATGGGCAAGGTGAGACCCCAGTGCAGGGACCAGCACTGCTAATGGGACTGACCTACCAGCTGGGAGAAGAGGGGCACAGGGCGGGAGCCAGATTCCAGGGAAAGAGGGCAGGTGGGCTGTCTCATGATAGTTTGAGTAACACACTTAGCACTGAGGCGCTTCCCTCACTTGCCAGGTACTCAGCACGTGCACAGAAGGCACACATTTCCAGAGCCTCAGTTTTCTCATCTGCAAAACAGGATGATGACGCTCCTCACGTTGTCTATTGGCTAAAAGGATGAAGTGAAGTGTTGCGCAGCCCATGGCAGGTACAGGCCCCTGTGTTCTCAAAGCTGCTCTGGGCGGGGAATGCCTTCCATGGTGCGGATCTCTGCACTTTCGGTAGCACTTCTTTCACTCCAGTGTCGGTGGGAATGGCTTTGCCTTCCTCAGTGGAACATCCTGTCGTGGAAACTGAGGCTTCTTCCTGGAATAACTCACCTTCCGAGCTAGGCTTCGCTGGGTGTTGGGGGGCGTGGGGCGCGGCAGCAGCTGGGATTTCCTTTAGTAACACATTAATTTGGAGTGTGTGTGTGTGTGTGTGTGTGTGTGTGTGTGTGTGTGTGTGTGTGTGTGCGTGCGTGTGTGTGTGTGTCCATGCATGCAGAGGGTCTAGTGTCTTTCTGCATCAACTGAGCGGTTGCTTCAGATTGCATCATCTTTTAAAATCCTTCACTAATTAATCCGGGTTCACATGGAAGTTCACCCAGCTTCCACCTGACAGCCAAAGTCCTAGACAGGACAGACACAAAGGCGGCCAACCCACACCTGCGTCTGGTCACTCGCTCTCCTGTGGAGTGACTGAATCTGGTCTGCGGATTTACGGCGCCCTCCCAGCTCCCTCCTGTGGAAGTTTGTGCACGCACTTGGCCCACCACCTGTCGGGTCCTTCCGGCCCCGGGGAACTGTCACCCTCCAAAGGGCAGACACAGGGCGCCTCCTGTGCCAGACGCCGCCAGCACACCTGGGAAGGAAGCAGCAGTGCCCACTCCCAGGGGGCAGGGTGAGGCCGGCAAGGGGCGGAGCTGCCCGGTGGGCCGGCCCCGCATGGCCATACTCACTTCTTGCCATCGCTCTGCCCTCCAAGTGTGCAGAGGGCATGGCGGGGCTTGACAGGCGCGCTCTGCCTCGGGTCTGGTGCCTGGGTCGCACTCGCCCTCTCTGGCCACCGTCTGAGTCCCACTCTGACAGGCCACATGCCGCCGCTGGACACCTCGGCCGCAGGTCACGGAGCACTGAGGAGACAGAGCATGTGAGAGGGCGCTGGGCTCCCGTGGCAAGTGAGGAAGGTCGCAGCGAACGGATGCGCGCCCCACCTAACCCCGGGACTGCTGCTGGCACCAGCCTGCGGACACCCAAGGGACACCAGGTAAGGGCTGACCTGAACCCCACCTCGCAGTGCTGCTGAGGGAGGGAGGAAGGTGAGCGTGGCTGGTGGGGTCTCTAGGGTTAACAAGCACTAGGAGGGCTAAAGAGGTTGGGGGGATTGTGACGAGTCACTGAACACTGCCTAGAAGTGACACTGCCCCCTAGAAAGGAAACACTCGATCTTCTGTCTAGAGAGTGTGAGCTTCGTGAAAACTGGGAGGCATAGTACGCAGAGCGAAGATACAGCCAAGGACGGGAAACCACTACAGATATGGGGCTGAGGAAGCAGACCTGCTCTCTCTAGCTCTTCCTGTTCTTGCTCCTATTTTTGGAGACACAGAATTTTTTCTAAACCATGGAATTCGCTAAAGTATTTAAGTTTATTTACAACCCCAGATAAAAATACAAAGAATAAAACCCAACAACCAAAAAAACCCCATTTCCTTGGGCTTTCTGTGTTCAGCCCTATTAGTCATGCTGAATTATTTTGTTGACCGAGTTGCAAAACACCATATTAAATCTTCAATTAACTTTCCTCTAAATTAATATTTTAATGGTTTCCTCATTGCTGGGTTTCATATCTCACTTATGGGCAGGCCTAAAATAATTGTCTTTATTAAGGGTTTTGACAGTGAGAGGCTAACAACAATCTTTGCCTAGGAAAAAAGAGCATATTATAGCACTTAGCTATTAAGAATTATTATCGGATTTCTGTGATAACTCAGCTCCATTACTTCGGTGTCAAGAAAGAGCTTAGCATACATTTACCCTGTTTTCTTAAGAGGAAGTCTTCTTCGAAAACAGAATGAAGCTCTTTTAAACTGGACAGACTTCTTGTCAATCTGCTACTGCAGCCAGCTCCACCTGGTGCTTGTGGAAATTCCCTATCACAAAGCACCCTCAGTGGGACTCTGCTGGCCTAGTTCAGATACTTTTGAGAAAGTGGCTTAGGAAATCCTATTGTTACAGAGGAGTCCATGCTGAGGTGGCTCGCAGTTCACATCAAAGCTCAGTGCAGGAGACGAAAGTATTTTGGACCAGCATTGCTATACTGTTAGGGTTTAATTATGTTAATTGGATTGAATGAGTCTGTGACCCACAAGAAACCAGACTTCTAAAGAGATTATGTTCCACGTGGAATGGGAGGGTTCTGCTCTCCAGCGACAGCCGTGTCTTCAGAGAATGGCCATTTGGTGGCTGGGAGAGTATCGTGGATAATATTTCTCACTGGTTACACTGTAAAAAGCCGCTGCCACCACTCTGCTGTTTGGATTTGGGTTTGGAAATGCAAGAGTGCATTTCTAGAATAATAACATCCAAATGGAAATATAAGGGAGCAATAATGAGGTTGCAGACACAACTGGAGCTGATATATATCCACATTTTCATAATATTTTAGTAACCTAAAGACATTAAAAGTTTAAATGCTTTTAGAGTGTATGATAGCACTCAGGTTATTAAGTAAATGAAGCCCCTTTTCACTCTCGTGGGTCACTGATGAGGGCCCAGTGAAGTAAGCTAAGTACCATAAGTAACTAAATTTTAGAAAAATCACTGCTTACAGTGCTCAGTAATTTTCAAGTAATAAATTAAGACACAGGAAGTTTCAATTATGCAGTATGTTGTTCAGGGTTCTGATATCCATAATGTCAGAGGCAGCTCTGAGCTCCATATTCAGGAGCTTGAATACGACTTCAATCCATCTACAGTAACCTGCTCACAGTGAGGTAGATGCACTGCATCTGCTCCTTCCTGGTGTTCAGAGACTTTTCCTCGACTGTCCCATGGTGGCACAGATTTGTGCACTGGGCCAGGCAACCTGGCTTGTTGAATTCCAAGAGATCTGCGACAAAACCCACGAAGGATCAGTACCAGAAGGACTTCCGAGTGGCCCCAGAGGTGGCAAAGGTGTTTCTGCACAGGTGTTTAATTTTCCTGCTTCTGCTGGGGCACATTTTAGTCACTGTGCAGGGAGACATCTGCATATTGCCTACAACTGCAGTCCACACCATCCGAGCACAGTGTACCTGTGTAGCACTCAAGGAAGAGGTTTTCAGTTCCAAACTCCTGAGTGGCTGTTTCTCATCGCTCGGTTACTGCTGTGCACACAGCTGAGCAGGACTCATCAACCATGGGGAGAGCTTGGTGCTTATCTCCATAGACGAAGAGAACATCTACAGAACTCCTGATGTTTGGGGAGTCCTAGTATACACTTGCAACCCCGGAAAAGAATTTTCCATACTTGTTTCTGGTATTATTGCCGAAATTATGGGAGTGGCATTTTTTTTAAAACCACAAATTAGCTTCTAAAATAACTATACAAGCACATTTTCATAAATAACAGTAACAAGGGCGAACTTTACTAAGCTGTGCTATGCCAGAGCTCCTCACTGAGGCATCCTTTGTTGTGGGGCCATGCTGTGCACTCCAGGACATCAGCTGTGTCTTGGGTTTGTGCCCATTAGATGCTAGGGACATATTCTTCACCCCAAGCTGTGACGTCCCAACTTCCTCCTGACAGTGCCCAGTGTCCCACGGGGAACAAAATTACTCCCAGGTCAGGGCTTAGCTCTACACTAAGTATTTCCCTTAAAATGTCTTCTCTATCTTCTAATAAGCCTTGTAGGTAGAAGAGCCACGAATAAACAAATGAAGAACACAGATAATCAACTTACTCAAGCAAAAACAAAGAAGAATCAAATTAAAACATCTTGCTAGGCAATGAAACATAGTTACCAAGGGTTAGAGTTTGGCTCCTGTTTTAAAATGTGTTGCTAATCCCAGGCAGCTTCTGGAACTACATCAGCAAGGGTGGGTGTGAAGGCTGTTTTCGAACAACACATCACCGATGCCCACGGCTCAAATACAAACCTGATAAGGGAGCGCACAAGTCACTGTCGAAGCTCTTACCCATCACTGCCCACGTGATACAGTGTCCTTAATTTCTCTGAGGACACAAGCCACCCCTTTGCCACATTTCTCTGTTAGACGTTAGAAGCCCTCAGCCACAGACACTATAGCCAATTTGCTTTTACTGTATTACAAGGAAAGTCCTACCTCGTTCACCAGTTTTCAAAGAGCTTTTAAACTTCATTCTTATTTCATTCCCTCAAAGGACACCACTGATGGACATATCATATACACTGTACCAGGAAGAAGGAAACCGTCTGGGCTTAATTAAACCATGAATTTCCTTGCTTGTAAGGCCCATCCTGGCCACAAAGCATTAAACTGAGAAAGATCTGCGTCTTAGTGCTGATGACGGAAGTGAGAGAATTTCTGGCTGGTGGATGGTGAGGTGTCACCATTATTCTATTCTGACCATTTATTCTTTTTATTACTGATATCCAGTAATTAAACAAAACCCACTCTTTCCTAGAGGAACAGGGGGAGCTTTAAGAGAATTTCTAATCTGGAAAGTTTTGTCTCATGAGAGCACAGAGCCTTCTAATTTATTATGCTGAATCAACAATCTGATAGTGATTTTTGTCTGAAAATTTTATGGATATCCTTTAGCTCTTGATCAAAATGGTCCAAACAAATTGAACATGAACTTTTGGGGGAATAAAACAACCCTCTGGGCTTTAGTGAATGTGTGGGGGAAAAATTCAGCTGATTTTTTTTTTTTAAGTTTTTTTTTTTTTTTTTTTTGAGACAGGGTCTCGCTTTGTGGTTCAGGCTGCCCCTGAGCTCAGCCTCCACCTCACATCACAGCAATCTTCCTGCCTCTGCCTCCCAAAGTGCTGGGATTACAGGCGTGAGCCCCTGGTACTGTGGTATGTGGTACTGGTTGCTGCTGGGGTGAGTCTCCACACCTACTATTGTTATGTGGTTAGCAGGGATCGAACCCGGATCCTTGCGCTTGCAAGACAGGTGCTGGAACCACTGAGCTAAATCCCCGGCCCTCAGCTGATTTCTTGCAGAACTTCAAGATTTCAAAAGACATTGAAATTTAACATTCCACTGTAATTTTCAAAATACTAAAGTTTAGAGAATATTAAGATTAGCCTCTTATCCCACAGTCTATGTTTATTATCCCCAGATATTTTGACATAATAAAGAAAATGGACTAATTACTCCTCTTTCCATGAAGATAGGACGGCTAGAATACGCTACTAGCAAAACTCAGAGAGCCTGGACACAAAATCTCAGTATTTCTACACACAGTAGTCTTTGCTCCTGCTTACGATCACTGCCTTGTTGCTGTGCCTACTTATCATCGACTCAACAGCACATTAGCCATCCTTCATCATACACACTGTTTGCATCCACCCACCGTGGGTCTAAGCTATCCGCAGGCTCACTCCTGAAGCACACACACCCTGTTTTACCCATGTAGCTCCTTGTCTGCTGCTTTGATAATTCACTTCTACAAATCAAACCAGGACATTATCAAGCCGGCCATGGCCCATTACATAACCTGTTTACTCGCACCTTCTCTGAAGGAGGTGACTCTGTTCAGCAATCATTTTGCACAGGTGTGGTTCTTTCCGGGGAGGCATTCGGATAATCCTATTACCTTCTGTTTGCAAATACCCCCAGGGCTTAAACCTAATCATCCAGTTTTTAAGTAATTTTAGGTTTCCCCACAAGATCACAGAATGCTGGAGTTAAAACTCACTCTGTGTTTACCAATAAAAAGCAAAAGATTCTTTAATCACCATGTAGTGAATCAAACGGCCTTTACAATGAGCATCATTTGCATGCTGTGAGGATAATATTCAGGGAAAGGCAAAGTTAAGTGGAGACCTCAGGAATATAACGGAAGCAACAGAGCCATGGTCTGCACAGCAACAAGCTGAGATGGTGGCCGGTTCAGTAACGCTAGCTTAAGGCTTCTGCGCAAACTGAACAGGTCCAAGACAGAATGGCTGCAACTCAGCAGAGTCACCAAGAAGCCCCCAGGGAGAACGAGCGCTGCAGCGTGCTGCCTTCAACGTGGTATCGTAAGTGACCCGTGAGAGAACGTGCCCTGGCTCGGTGCAGCCTGTGACTGGTGAACGAGAATGCACCCGGCCCATTTCACTGTGATGCCCGCTTCAGAGGGGCGAGGGGCGAGGGACACACCTCATTTCACACCCTGAAGAGGACTTGGCTGAAGATCATGATGCCAGCTCAGGACATTTCAGAAAAATGTGGGCTTCAAGAAGAATTTTCTATTAGCAACAGTGGAATGGAGTTACTCAAACCCTCCCTATGGCAATGTCCAGAGCCCTAAGAATGAAGATCCAGGCTCTGTCCTGAAGGTGCCACCTTGAACTCGGGCTTCCAATGATTCTCAGCAACCCTCGCATAACCGTTCTTGGCCTAGAGAACAAGAAATACGCAAAGCCTCACTGAATCCTAGAAAGACCTGGACGACCAGCACTAAGACACTCAGTATTTTAGAAAATTCAGGTTAGCACCTTCAACCAAGGTGAGGAGATGTACAGTGTGAGGCCACCAGATCCACTCTGGACGCCAGATCCCAAGGTTGCACTCAGACATGTCACGCTTGTTCTCGAGCACAGCTTTCAAAGTGCTGTCTGGCTCCTGATGTTCAGGATCAGGGACTCTAACTGTCCAAGTATTGGGTCCCTTCTGCATTCAAATCAGGCACAACTGTCACAGTCGTCGAAACAAAACAGCCTGTTCCACTCAAGACTCCTGCCTGGCACCCTCCCGGGAACCAGGTGGGGGCATTACACGAACTACTCATGGTTGAGCTGCTCCGAGAGCTTGTTCTCCTGGCTCCCAGCTCTGCTGTAAACCAGCATGTAGGCAGAGAAATACTGCCCGGTACTTTGTCTGCAAGAAGCTTCCAAAGGGTTTCTGACTCCGTTCCTGCCTGGGAACTAGTCAGCTCAGTGTGATCTCAATGAGTGGCTTTTCCAGAAGGGAGCGGCCTGCAAACCCTCAGACGATTCTGAGGAGCTGCTCGGGGCAGCTGTCTCATGCCTGTTACCACACAGGCTGTCCTCAAAGCCGTCTCTCTGCAGGTACCACGCGCAGCTCCGGCACCAAAGCCACTCGTTCAAGGTCACACAGCTGTCCTGACTGTCTCGAGGCTCATCTTCCCTCCCGGCCTGCAGCTCCCCTGAGGAAAGCCAAATCCATGCAGACAGAGACAACACACTGGCGCCGGCCGCGTGGCTGGAGGGAAGAACAGTGGGGAGAGGAGAAGCATCGCTCACCTGACTCCATGCGCCAGCTCTCCATCTGGGGCAGCGTCCTCCTCGGCACCTTCTGTGCCCATGTGGCTTAGCAAGGTGCTTACAGTAATCACTTTCTAAATGGCTTCCATCTCTTGCCATGCAGTAAACATTTCGCTGCTTGTGCCCTCGACCACAAGAGACAGAGCACTGCAACATAAAGCAATGGCAAGGTTGTTGTTTTTTAGTCACACGGAGTTTGACAAAAACCTGCGTTGTAAGATCATGTCTACAGAGTCAATATTCCCTCTTTTTCCAGTGCCATTTTGATAAGATCCCGAGACTTGTCAGGGCAGGAAGGCAGTACTGAAAAAAAATGTCCAGTTGCAAGTCTGTATGGCACTACTCAGTGAGGGGTGGGGGGTAAATCCTGGTAACTCAGCCCCATGGAAAGCTCACGAACCTGAAACCATCACAAAAGTTTGATGGAGAGAAGCCTGACTTACAAATAGCAAGATGTATCTTCAACAAAATACCCTGCTACCCGCTGACTATGATAATGATGCATTTTCAAAATGAACTGTGTTCAATTTTTTTTTTAAATTGCATGATTTAAGAAAATTCTTCAAGCATTTTCCAGGAAGAAAGGCCTTGTTTCTTCCTAGTCTACTGGGAAGAAAAGGCACGTTAGAAACTGAAAGGTAAGCTAGCAGGTAAGTCTGCCAGTCTCAGGAGGGAGGCATTACCTTTAATTCTGATCTGCAGGTTCGCTGGAGTGTTTTAAATGTGACCTTGTCTGACCACATCTGAAACATTTGACTTTGATTTCAGATTAGGTTTCTCAGAAAGGTTTAGAAATCAAAGTGCCCAAGGAGTCTGGACAAAAATTTGATATGACAGCTTCTTGTGGAACAGGCAAGAGTCTGGCCCCAAGGAGCGCACGGGACATTTGCGCCCACTGCCTCATTAGTGATTACAGGACTCATCACCACGCTTATGCTGAGCTGCTGGCTCAGGTTTCAGACGCGGCATTTCCCAACATAGTGGCCTTGGCTTCAAGAGGGAAACGAATTTAAGAATGAAGAACAAAATGGGAAAATTCAATGAAAATAGATCTCCAGTGACACTTCCCTCTATTCAATATTTCCTATTTTTCCCACTAATTTTGTGAGTTTGTTGGCTTACATTACAAAGCGCCCTGTCATGCCTAGTAGATAAATAGCTCTATATAAACAAAGGGCCTCATACTAATTCAATCATGAGTGCCAAGCATGCGTGAAGTTATACCATTCAGAAATGTGCCAGTCATGGTTTTTATAACAATTTCAACAGTAGCTGGTCATCTAAACTGTGAATATGAACACACTGGGCTTTAACTTTTCACTTTTGTGCGTGTGTGTTTGGTACCGGGGATCGAACTCAGAACCTTTGGCTTGTGAAGCAGCATATGCTACTGCGCTATGTGCCTGGCGCCACTTTTTTTTTTTTTGATGTGGTTTAATTTTCATTTCAAAACCTCCGCTTAACTAATGAGCAGAAACGAAACAGAGACATGCAGAAACAAAGAGACCCTCCCAGGAAGCTACTCTTTTTGCACAGGCAAGAAGCAGTGGTAGCTCAGATCTGCGCGCAGAGGGTTTGGGCAGGTGAAGTAAAGATGTGTATTTCTAAAGCGGAGATGATGAAAATGACAGGCCAGTGGCAGGGAGAGGGGCGGAAAGGGCAAATTCAAGGATGACCACAAGGTTTCTGGTTTGGGCAACTGGCCAGAGAGAGGACACTGCTAAGACATGGAGGATACTGGGGAAACAACACTGGAAATAAAAGACATGTATTGGTAGGAAATGGATACAGAGAACACAGCATCACAGGTGGTGGTATGTGCCTGATCGGAGTAAGGAAACAGTCGTCTGACAGTATCAAATGACCTGGTCAAACTTAGAGCCAGCTATCCTTGGGCATATTCATTTCAATACAAAGAGTTCAAACAAGCTGTCCCTTTACATGAAGGGATAGAGGAGCTGATAGAAAGATCGATTTAGTAATCAGACACAGGAATTAGGAGACACAGTTTAAAAGAAGGCAACACTACGGAGGCAGAATTAAGAGAAGGTAAATTCCCTCATGCTTGCTGTGGGCCAGGCTGTGTTCCAAGGACTTTATATTGTTTTCTCTTTCACCATCCCAAAAAGTCAACAAAGCTTAGGAACAGACCTAGATACATTAGTGGGGACAAGCGACATTTCAAAATGGCACAGCCATCGGGCCTTACATACTGCTTCCCACCTGCTGCAGTGCAAGTGATACTTCCACTAGGAACAGAAACAGCACAAGGAAAAAGTGGTTAAATATACACAACTTCCTGGCAGTAACTCACCAACATCTACTGCTAATGAATGGAGACTGATGAAGCAGTTTCTAAACAGGATGCCTTCACGGCCTTCTTAACTGATATCTGGACTGGCCACATCCTATCGAGACACAGGTGCTGTGGCCCACGGCGGACTTGACTGGAACTGACTCAGAACAAAGCAGGCAATCTCTAGCTGGATGCACCACACATTTCTTTTCCTGGAATTATTAAGATCTAAAAGTGATCAGGGAATTCTCAAGGCGTCTAATATGACAGCAAACAATCTTCGCTTAATGCTTTCAAAATCATCAATGAGGAGATGCTTTCGAAATATCAATGAAGAGAAGCAGCTGTTTGTGGAAATGTTCAAACCTTCCAGGTTTATTAATGGGTCTGTTATTGCTTCGTGAACAGGCTGTCATTTTGATAATCAAATAAACACGAGTTTCAGCTCTTTCATTCTGGGGGAAATTTCTATCTTTTCATTTTAAATCTTTTCCCTGGCAAAAAAAATGCTTTTTATATCAACACGCATCGATATATAATAATCATAGTTAGTGTGTCACCTAATACATGTTATTATTTGGCTACGTATCTGAGAACTCTCTCTCTTAGGAACATTTAATTCCTTAAATTTGCAGCTGAAATAGCTTCCTAAACTAGGATCGACCCATAGGATTCTGACTTTTTCCTCTTGGGCAACAACCCAACTTATTTAAGAGATTGATCCTTCCTCCCCTTTGAGCAAAACTCCTAAACAATGTAATCTCTGCTTACTTAGAGGCCCAAGGTCAGCCTCCGAATGGCTGGACTTTCAAGCTTTTGTTTCTGTGAGGCCCACTGCAGGGGATGTTGGAAAGTGGAGCAGTATTCAGATACAGTGCTAAAACTCTCCATGAAGGCTCAGGGATTTGGAACCCTCGACTCATGTGGTGAAATGACACTCCTCTGGACATGGGCAATGTGTCCTCATCCTCTCCCGAGGACCTGGTATCTCTTGAAAAGCAACTCTGGATACCACACAGATAGACTCGAGTCCAGTGTGCTTCCCTCGACCTCAGGGTTCCCTGGCTTGTTCCTCTGACTTCCATCGAAGGCTCGGTTTCTTAGTTAATGAGAAACCGGTGAGCCCCTTGTGTCTCCCTGGACGATAAGGGCTTGAAGACTCAGGAGAATGAAATCCTGTGATCCCAATGAAGGAGCTCACAGAGGCAGTAAGTTCAACAGCGGGAACCCAGAAGAGAAAAGGAGAAGGCAGGGGTCAGGACGCACAGCGTGTCTGGCAAGGCAGCTCCTGGGTAGGGCGAGTGCACCGAGCTTCAAGAAGCCTGCAGGGTGGGTGCAGACCAGGACTGCCTCGGTTACAGCACAGGCCTCGTGCACAGAGTGATCCAGTCACCCGAGTCCTGTGCAGACACAGGTGACCCACCGTCTGGATGGCCAAGCTTCTGTGCCCGTGGCAAGGTGACCGACAGGCGGCTACAGATTTCAGACTAGACTGGCTCCCACAGGTTAGGAGTAACAAAGGCTGGAAGGCCCGGGAAAAGGTCAGCTACTGCGGCTCACTGGCAAGGTAAGTTGACACTGTTCTAGGGTTAGTCGGGTGGCTGACCAACACGCAGTGAGTGGACAGAGCTGTGTGTAGAGACAGGAGAAGGCAGTCATCACTTTCCAAAGCTTTCCCTAGGTGATTCCATAGAATCTGAAAACAACACCTGAATTCCTTCATTTCAATAGTACTTGCTTGTATTTTCTCATAACAAGTTCTGCTGATCCTACTCTCATTTTGACTTTATTTAATGTCTCCTGCATAGTAAGCTATCAAAGAGGTGGCAGGGCTCCCCCCAAGGTTCTGGGTTGCCTTTGCCAGTCCCAGGGACAAATGACATGTGCCTGCATGAGGGTCATGCCATCAGAAAGGCAAAAAGACACCTGCCTGGAGCTGCTGTCCCATCAAGGGAAGAATGTAAGTAAGGATATGAACTTAGGAGTCCAAGTTTCCAACAGTGCTCGAAGGGAAGCCGCACGGGCTTGTCACAGCGTAAAAAAGGTAGCAACCCACCTACATCTGTCCACTGCTTTCTAAACTGTAGCAGCCAGCAACTTACGGAAATGCACCATCACACGGAAGCTCCAACTTTGTACGCAACTAAATGCTGTTTTCATAAAGAACTGCCTAGAGCCTGATTCACAGCACTAAAGCTGAACTCACCCGACACACGTCATCTGGATTCAAGAGGGCCACCCTGAGGTGCTCTCCCAGGCGGAGCACACCTCTGGGAATCACATGGGCCGTGAAGCCATAAGTACACCGGCTGTTGTCATTTAATCTCCAAACCACCCTGTGGCTTAGGAATTATTAGAGTTTCTTTCCACGTAAGGAGACTGAGGGTCCAATAACGCCGCACTTGCCCAGGGTGACAAAGTTAGGTAGGGCCGAGGTAGGCTTCACTACAGCATGCTTGTCTCCAAGACCACCGTTTCAATCCCGCCACTGTCTGGGACAAAGGGCTGGACCACGGAGCAGGTTCTCCTCTCTGCCTACCCAAGGCCATGACCCAAAGCACAGGTCTCAGAGAAACGTCTCAGGATTTCAGTGTGCTCAGGGTCCTCCGCCTGCCAGGACGGGCAGCTGTCTGTTCAACACCTTGTCACCACAGGCCCCGTGACACACGGGGGCGTCACGGGAAGCAGCTGTGCAGTCACATACACAAGGGGCTGCGTTCTTGTTGGCTGAAGTCACACCCTGCTTTTCTCTTGACCACAGGGAAGGTGTATTAACCCTCTGGGGCATGCCCAATGTCCTGGAGGGCACTGTCACTCCTGATGCCTGAGAAGGGCTCTTCCATGGCCCTGGGTGGAAGGCTGTAGTAGGTAAGTTTGGCCTTGCCATTTCACTCAGGGCTTACTGCTCAAACGTTGGAGCCATTGGGAATCTCAGGGATAATGCCGCCCATCCATTTATCTCACAGACACCTGCACTCACTCATTCCCTTCCAAACTGGGCATCACACCTAGAGCTAGTAACGGGTGGGACAGTACAAAGGCAGGTGAAGACTGCACTCGGACTGCATCTACAAGAGCAGCCATGAGGGTGTTACAGCGGCCCCACCAGCAATACCATGGTCCGTGGGCACTGGCAGGTGACCTTCGGGTGCTGGCCCTGTCTGGCTCTAAAAGGCAGCAGAGGGCATGGCAAAGGGCTCACTGGAGTGAGCTAGAGTCACAGGTGGCATTTCACGCTGCTGTCCACAGCAGTGACTGGGTCCTTTGGGTTCAGATCTATTCTCTTTGTGTGAGTACCACAGCCCGGCCTCCATCAAAGCAGCCACACATGCCATGCTCTTACCAAGCAGCCAGGTATAAACGGAGTCCCTGCTCAGCACCGCCACCACTGCTGCTTCTACGCAATGCATTTTTTAAGAGTATTTCCAAAAAGGAAAGAATTTTAAAATATTTGTCAATAGGATGGGGATTTGGCTCAGTGGTTCTGGCACCTGCCTTGCAAGCGCAAAGGCCTGGATTTGATCCCCAGTAACCACATACAACAATGCTAGGCAGGGTAGCTTACGTCTGTAATCCTAGCATGCAGGAGGCAGAGGCAGGAGGACTGTGAGTTTGAGGATGAGTTCAGGGTCAGCATGAACTACAAAGACCCTGTCTCAAAAAAAAATTACAAAAATATTTGTCAACTGAATGTAATCGAAGATGAATGTTCTAACAGAGATGCTGATGGTGAAGGTGAATCTCGTCTGGCAAAATCTTTCCCTTGTGAGTAACAAAGTGCTTTGCTTTCTAAAGGGCATAGAGAAACCCACAGAGCAGACAAAAATGTTAAAGCCGCTTTTCTACGGCCCTTTTCTCTCCCACAGTTCACTTCTCTCTCCATACCAAAGGAAGGCAGAGAAAGATGCGGTGCTCTGCTCGTGGGAAGGCCACGTCCCCTTCCGCCCCATCATTTCGGGCTCACAGCTCTCCTCTCAAGGACTACTCCTGCTTCTCCTTGGCTCTTGTGAGGCTAGGTCTCACATGTCCTGAGGCGGCGCTGGCTCCCAGGAGGACCATTACGGAGCACACAGTCACCCCGCCCTGCCGCGCTGGGGTGCTCGTGGGAGTGTCACAGTCCTTTGTCCAGAAGCGTGTCTCCTATTGGCCACGTGAGCCCATTTAGGGATACTTTTGGAGAGCTTCTCACAAAACAAGAATGGCTCTAAACAGGCCCACAAATAACCAAAATATTGAGGAGGAAGGCAGAGAAAGCTTTACCAGGGAACAAGAGCTGGAGTTCACAGCGCACAGCCAGTGTTGACAGCCCGCCGGATGGCTGTTTATGTCTAGGACCACCCTGGCACTTATTACCATGTGAAGGCGCTGAGAATGCATGAGACTGTCAGGAACGGCACAGAAGAAAGCGGATGTGAGAGCGCATTTGCCAGCTGGCGGGGGCACTGGCCACCCTCCCGGCCCCACTGCCCCCGGCACTCGGCCTTTGCCACTACAAAGATCTCAGAAAAGGACTGAGATCTACATGTCAGCTCCTGGGGCACACTCAAGGCCACAGTCAATACCGCAGCCAAGTAGGTGGCCCTGCCTAGCGAGGGGAGACACAGGACCCCACAAGGCAGGGAGACAGCACGAGGCGCTCCTGCCCCCCACTCCACTGTCTCCCCGGGATGAGGAAGCACAGGGTTTCCTCCCCGCGGCTCTCACAGTATCAGAGGGAGAAAGATGGTGTAGCAGGAGACAGAAATGAAATTAGCTATACAAGCTGCGAAAACTCATCCTCTTGTTTTGCAAGAGCACAACTGTGCCAGTTTCTCTCCCCATCAAGAGAAGCAAAAGGCACCAAAACGCCACAGCTAGGGATTTTATCCTGCCCACACACGGGGCATGTTCCAGCACCAGGCTCTGATCCCTGTTTCCAAGCACACTGACTACTCTTGCAGGATCCTTTCCCTTTCAAAATTATGACTATTTGTAACTGGACCTCAGCAAACTGATGCTAGCATTTTCCAGGAAAGAGAAAGGTGAAGGTGGAAAATGGACCCACTCCGTCTGCCCCGGGAGCCTTTATGAAAGCAGTCTGACTTTCTGAGCAGGGAGGACCCTGAGTGCGACAACGGTCCTGGGACACTCGTCCTCAGCTGTCCCAGGGGCAAGCTAGAGAGTATCAGAGGAAGCACCAGTAGAAAGCTATGACTGGTGGGGCACAGGCCGGAGGCCCTGGTGGAGGTGATCAGAGGTCCAGGTTGGGGGCGCTCAAGGCAACCCACAGACGTCCGTGTGCAAGCAGTTCAGAGTGCAGGGACGGTCCCACTTGACGTAACCTGCGTCACTATCCAAGGTCAGACCTGGGAAGCCCAGGTCGCCATCAGAAATGATTCACAGACGGCAGTCAGTGCTGTCTGTGCCTGAACTCTCACGTGCCTGGCCAATGTCCACCTGTGAGTATCCTCTTCCCAAAGAGCTGTCCTGTGCTAACGACACACTGAAAGGGCACCGGGACTGCGCCTCTGCTCACACTCAGGCCGGGTCGCTGCCTGTTGGCTTCTCTTCCATGAGCTCCAGGTAAGAGAGCGTCTCCACTAGCCTTCGCTGTAGCCTTTGCACCCCGCGCAGCCCCACGCTCACAGATCCAGCCAGCCTGGGGCCCAGCTGTTTACAGAGCACCAGCAGGTATTCTAAGTGACCTGGCGAACGTCTTAAATACCTCACAGGACTGCGTGGGCTACACACACACAGTTTTCTGTAGGAGACATGAGAATTCCAGCTGCAGAGCTGCAATCCCGCAGGGTTTCTGGGGCCAACCTCCATGGCCACCAGGGGACGGAAGCAGCTCATCTAATCACCAGGCCCGGGGCAGAACTAACGTTACCCCAGGGCTGAGATGCACAGGAACATCTGAACTTACATCCAGAGAAACACAATGGAACAGAGGGGGACAGGTATTTTCACAACGACCGACTCAGGCCTCATGCAACCTCCAACCGCTCTGCTGGCAGTTCAGATGGCAGAGGGACTCTCTGTCTGTATTACATGTACTTCCTGTCTTCTCTTGTCCCCCTCCCCACACCGATTGGTAAAGAAAAAATTCAAAAGCACCACCATGGCAGTAACACAAGAAGATTGGAGGGCCAGCCGCTGCGTTACAACAGGGAAGGCCTGTCTTCAGAAGCGACAATTACTCTAGATGGTTTTCTGCAAATTGCAAAGATCCTGCACTACTCAGTTATTCCGATGGAAATTCTAGACCTGAGGCAGAAAAGTGTAATGCACTGAGTGGATGCAATGGCCTGGCCCTCTAGCAGTCTCCGCACTTCTATCATTGTGTGTGTGTGTGTTATTCGAGTTTGAACCCAGGGCCCCATACTCTACCTCTGAGTTACTTGAGACAGGATCTCTATCCTCCTGCCTCTTGTACCATTGCACATGAACCCCACTTCTGTCTTTGCCTCACTTACAGCCTCCCTGAGTTCCCAAGCCACAGCCACACTCTCAGAACCAATTTAAGGTCTTATTCATAATACCAGATCTCACTGCAGTGGCTTCCATCTCACTCAACGTGAAAGCAGAAACCTCTTCAGTACCTACATCCTGCTCTTCTTGACCACGCAACACTTTCTTGTTCTCTCTCTCTGTAACTTCGTGTCCTCCCCCTTTCCCCACCCACCACCCTTGCCTCTTCGCATCACTAAAATATCCTGGCAACACTCTTGTCTAGATACCCACACTCTTTGCTTTTGTATTTTCTCACATCTTCATTCAGATTTCACCTTAGAAAGGAAACGCTCCCCATCGTCTTAAAGGAACAGCCCTGCCCTCTCCGCGCCCTCTCCGCGCCCTCTCGCCTTCCCAGGCGGGGCGCTGCCTCGGCACTGTCTTCACTCTCCGTCTGCTTTGTGATCTAAAGGCTGCTGTCCCACCAGAACAGAAGCTCGACAGGTTTACGGATTTTGTGGATTTGCTTCTGTCCCCAGTACCCAGAACACTGTCTGCTATTTTGAAAACACTCAGCTACAAATGAATGCCCCGTGGATATTATGTAGCAGAAACTACAGCCACTTTTCCCTCATGAATCTTAAGGGTTACAAAACTTTCTGTCCAATGCTCAGTTTACTTTGAACACCCAATAAATAACTGTTGTTCTGTCCGATCTCCGGCATCCATTCAGTCCAAATTTGGTTCATGTGCTTTAGTGTTTAATTCATAAAGGCAGGATTAACACCACACGGGATGTCTAAGAGGAGGCTGGCTGATGGCACGCTCTCAGGTAAGCAGATGACGAGCAGCAGAAGCTCGGAACCCAATGCCATTATCTGCAGAAGGAGAGGGCTCCAGGGGCACCGCTTGGCACCTTCAAGGTCAGTGAAGACCCCGAAGGCCCCCTGACGCTGTCCCCCCTCCCAGGGACACGACCTGAGTGACAGACACTCTTCCAGATGGAAAAACGTCATCTCCAGACTGAAGAGAGAATGCAGAGAAGTGCGGCAGCTGAGTTTTAGGAGGCCTAGTATTTTCTGTCTCCATTCTGGCTGGGAAAAATGAAAAGCAAAAATCCCTGAAGATTCACATTTCGGTCTGAGACAAGGTGTCTCAGTTTGACACCGATCTCTAACAGACCTCCTCCTTCATTGAGGAGAGTACTTTTGAAATGTAGGCCATCTAGACCATGAAAGCAACGTCAAGCCCAAGGTTTTCTGACTGTAAATTTGACAGAAGGGAACTGTGACCATCCTGCTGTACTCGCACAAGGCCCCCAGTAGGATCAAGGTTCCCAAAATGTGAGGTTCTGGCCAGCGCTGAAAGCTCTGCTTAGCTCCTCAGCCGGTCCTCAGGCACACTGAGCCATATCCTTCTGGGCCACTGCCAGTCTCCGGGAAGGCTGCCCCTCCATGCGACCCAAGGATTCGGGGGACCACGTCCAATTTCCTTTTTTTAAAAACTGATTTCACGGCAGCATTTTATATACTCATTAGGATCAGAGTCCACATTGAGAGAGTTTGTACTAGTACATGACACATCTCATTTTTTCCTATTCTCCTGCCCTTCCTACAACCTCCTACCCTCTATCTACATAAGCTTTGTTTCCCTTTTTTTCTAACCATCAAATTTTCTTTCCCTTTTTACTTTTCCAAGTCCAATTTCTGAGTTCCTTTGAGAACCTGCTTCATATTTAAAATGTAAAAAGGCTCAGTTCAAAACTACAAATATTCATTGTGATAAGTAAACAAAACTAGGAACCTAGCTCAAAACTCTTAGGAAACATTATATCTCAAGGACTCAGCTTTGAGGGAAGCTAGACTGATTTTCACTTAGGCAGGGCTGTGTGTGTGTGTGTGTGTGTGTGATGAGAACTAGCATTTTTTTTTTTTTTTTTTTGAGACAGGGTCTCATTTTGTAGTTCAGGCTGGCCCTGAGCTCAGCCTCCAACTCACATCACAGCAATCCTCCTGCCTCTGCCTCCTGAGTGCTGGGATTATAGGCATGAGCCACCACGCCCAGCACTGTGGTATGTGGTACTGATTGCTGCTGGGGTGAGTCTCCACGCCCAGTACTGTATGTGGTTACCAGGGATTGAACCTGGGTCCTTGAGCTTGCAAGACAGGTGCTGGAACCACTGAGCTAAATCCCCGGCCCAGAACTAGCATTTCTAAAATGTTCTGAAGGAACAGTGGGAAAGCAGGAAGCTCGGGAGTCCATAGGAATGCCATCAGTCTTTCTACTTGCATAGTGGGCACAGTATCCATTTGGCAAAGGTGACCTAAGGATTAGCAGTAAGATATGCAAAACCTCGGCGAAGGTCACATCTCCACTCAGTCGGAGCCCTCTGGCTAATGCAGTTGGCATTTGACATGCCACATCGGGGATGCAGGACAGTCAGCTGGACTTCACACTACATTCAGTGACCATGGGTGCAGAAAGGATGGGCTTTTCAGGGGTGGTGACAAGGCATTTGTTTGCTTTTTTCATTTTCTTTTTTATTTTTTTACTTTGAAGATCAGCTTGTGCTCAATTAACAACCTAGAATCACTGGTAAGATTATATTTAGTCAAAAGTCATATTCTAATTATAATTCGGAAGGATTTTTGACACAGTCCACCAACAATTTAAGGTTCTAATTAATTCTGGAAGGTGGCACCTATTTTTGCATTAAGAAAAGCAGATGCTCTTCTATACTGGACACTAGTGTGCATTTATAAAATGTGTGAATGAATAAAACGATTCTGTTCCTTTCCATCATAGTTTGTACTTGGTAGGGAAGACCCTTATTCCACAGGCCCTTACATCCCACCACGGAAGTTCTGAGGCCAGTGGCAGTAGGAGGCTTTGTTTTGTGTGCTTTTCTTCTACACCAGACTTCTCGTTCACTCGGAAAGCCCTGAGTCACTCTGGTTTGACTGCCATCCTTTTTAAAGAAGACTTGAGACCAACTTGCCTTCTCCAATCCAGACCTAGGTCATGTTCTTCGCCCCTCTGATCTTAATGTTCTGCCTTCATGTTCTTTAGGGAGTAACCCTAAGAGAAAACCAGCCACTCTAACGTGCCAGCCTGATCTCCCTAGACATTGTTGATTGTTATATATCTACATATTCCATCGCTGATGGTCCAAGGCTGTATCATAGCCCAGTCAGAGCTATTCGGATGACCCTAATGTCCCCTGCACGTTGAGGAGAAGCCCTTGCTTTCTTAGAGATGTCCATCTACACTCACGCCACACTGTACACATGGGTCAGCTCACAAAGCTGCAATGAGGAAAGTCACACGTTTACAACACCTTCCTGTCTCCCCTCATTCACAGCCTGAACAGGCGGCCTGTACACTGCACGCCACTGGATCTGACAGACCTGAATGGCTTCCTGGAGTCTCACATTAATGGCAAATTCAGCTCTAGAGAGAGGAGCTGCTGTCAGTCCCTAGAGTCTGCAACTCCAGTTTCTAAATAGGACTCCTGTTCAGCAGAGACCACACCTATGGCACAACTGTGAAATTCTGGACAGGACAGTTCTTGCTGCCAACTGCCCTGTGCATTTCAGCATGTTTAGTGGCACGCTCCACGCCTGCCCGTAGCAATCCAAACTGTCTCCATGGGTTGTCAAAGGCCCACGGCAGTCTGGTGAGTGTGGTAAAATTCATCCTGTAGTTAGGAACCACTGAACCTGGCGAAGATGCCCAGAGGTCCCTCACCAAGTCTCAGAAGTGACGTGACTGATGGAATGCGCAAGGCAGGGCGCACAGACCTTCCTCACAGACACAAGCTGGACGCTCACATCACTCCAGGAAGGCCGGGGGCTTCAGCAGAGGCTGTAAGGCTGGTCTCCAGAGAACGTGATGTGCACAGCGTGAGATCAGTTCCCAACATAACAATGGGGACCCTGACTACAATGAACAGCATTTCCCTCCTGACGTCACGTCCCTAGCCCTACAGGGTTCCCAGACGTGTCACGTCTGATCCAAAGATGACCAAGAGAATGGAAACAATGACTTCATTCACAATTCCTGCCAACGGCCATGCAGGAATAGGTGAGGCAGCTTGGTGAGGCTTTGGTTTTGTTTTTCAGCTCAAGGAAAACAAATAGCACAAAAGTGTCTTTCGTTTTCAAAGGACTCTGAACTGCCTAGCAGTGGTTAAGAACGGGCCAACTGGCTACAGCCAGCTATCTAGTTTAACTGCAAGATTCGCCACAAAAGTCAGAGTTTCTCTGGGAAAAAGAAGAAAAAAAACCCCTCACCATTCCCGAAGGGGATTCACTTCAGCAGCACAGTGAGGGGTTGTCCAGGAGGGAACAGAGGAGACCAGGAGGACTAAGTCTACTGAAAAGGCCACAGCAAAGTAGCAAACACTCTTCTGCTGAGTACTGGCTGGGATGCTTGCTTTTTTAAAAAAATCATCTTATTAGGCTACAAGTCTGGATTAAAAGCAGCTCCCCAAAATTTGTCATCTTTTTAAAAGTTCTGGGTAAGTCCAGAGCTTCTCTCTATTCCCTTGTGAAAGAAAACACATAGTTTAGACATATTTGTGCTTTTTAAAGTTTTTATAAATAATGTATTTTGAAAAATTTCAGACTTACAGAAAAGTGCAAAAAAGTCAACCAGGTCTCCTTTGTCCCCTCTCTAGAATCCCTGGCTGCCAACACCTTACCACACATGCACCTCCTCTACGTGTCACTATGTTGTCTTTTCCTGAAGAATCTGAGAACAAATCATATACACAACACCCCACCACCACGGAAACGCTAGTTTCCTCACATCACAGGGACTGGCCTACGTGAGTATCACAAAGCTCTCTCAATCAGGATGGCAGCGAGGACACAAGCCACAGAACAGCCTCACGTGGTTACTCCTGCATTTCCAGGCCAGCAGCACGACGGCTTGGCTCGTGAATGGCCGGCCCATCACTGTCTGCAGCCGCCTCTGACAGGACCAGGATTAAGGGGTTTAAAGAATGGTTTGAAAAGCCAGTTCGCCACTTGATACCTGGTTCTGTCTACACGTCTTCCTCAGTGTTTGCTAACAGGAAGCAAAACTATTCCCGATTTTCCCTGCTGTTTCCCCTTTCTTCATCTTAGCAGGTTCCTCAAACACACTGCCAGCTGTTTACTTGCATCTGGGCAGGAATCAAGATGGGAGGAAGGTGAAGGGAGAGAGAACGAAACACGTACAACTGAAAGCCACCCACTGCCGCCCCCCTCCCCATGGGAGCAGGCAGCTGCACAGTAGAACCAGGGGCTCAGTGCCCGCCTCGGTTTAGGTTGGGAAACAGAGGACATGCAGTGTGTCTGTCTCAACAGAGGACAGATCGTGAGGTCATTTTTAACCACCTTCCATAACTGACTTTTTTTTTTTTTTTTTTTTTAGGTTTTTGGAGACAGGGTCTCGCTTTGTGGTTCAGGCTGGCCCTCAGCTCAGCCTCAAACTCACATCACAATCCTCCTGCCTCTGCCTCCCGAGTGCTGGGATTACAGGCGTGAGCCACCACGCCTGGCACTGTGGTATGTGGTACTGGTTGCTGCTGGGTGTGGGTCTCCACACCC